>VYZQ01037251.1:0-11684 GCA_013400655.1 Mystacornis crossleyi
GGCTAGTGCCAGCCTAGTGGATGGTTGTTTGGTTTTGATCTTTTTCCCCTATTTGTGTACCTCAGCATGTGTCCTGAGCCTGGAGCTGGGCTGCATTTTGCACCTGCTAGAAGGGGTGCATATCCACTTCCACAGCAAGTCAGTTCAGGGAAATTTCACTAGTGTTTGCTTTAGGAAAAAACTTTATTCTTCTCAGCAATTTTCATACAGATCTGAGGGCCTTTTCCAGCCCTGATTTCCAGATGGCTTAAAAGCCATGTCCTGTGCTAAGTGACTGTATTTCATTTCTATGTATAAGTCTGAGACAAGAGGTCAAAGAGAGAAATGCTGTCAGTGTGAGCAACCTGCCTGGTCAGGGGGAGCTCAGAGACATGAGCAGAGAAAGCACCATCTGGGAAATGTAAGAGTGAGCATGGGAATGCACATACACACACTTTCATCCATGCCCACAACCCCCCTAGACCTTTCAGCAGCCTGGCAAACTTCTTTTACATATCTTCTACAGCTGAGAAAGTGTCCAGGTAGTACTTGGAGATACCTGGAACTGCATATGGTATTGCAACAAAGCTTGGGCATGATGACATTTTTCTGGGCTACAGGACTCAGTTGGGCTTAAGTGTACCCTTGAGTGCATCACACCAGTGATACATCACATGTTCAAGCAACCCAGAATTATTTTTGCTCCAAAGGACCCCAAAGAGTGATGGAGAAGTGGGGAGATGGGCTAGACACAGAGAGTGGCTCTCCCAGTGCCTGCTGCAGCACACTGGCCTCTTGACCACGCTAACATTTTCAATATGTCAACAAGTTTCCCTATATAGTGTATTTCCCAGCCTTTGAGCCTTGCCGAGGCATCACTGCCTTCCCTTGAAGCAACAGAAGGCATTCATGAAGTTTCTGTGCTGAACTGTGGGAAAAGAGCGGCAAGAAGCTGTGACCCCTGGGTAACAGCATGCTTTGGAAAAACCGTCTTCAAAAAATCAACACATCAGCCCAGAAGGCCCACAGACAGCTGATCCCCTCCAGCCTTATCAGAGAGAGAGCTCCTGTGGATGCTGAAGCAGCAGCCACCAGACATTTTTGAGATGTTTATTCTATCCTGTGTTGATATTGAAGTCAATACGATAACTAAAAATAAAGATTAAACAAAAAATACACTGCAGATATTTGTTCCTGAATTGTTATGTTTACCCATACCAGCCCAGATTTCCATTTAGGCAGGCCCGTAGTCCCAGATGTTCAGTCATTTTCAGCAACGTGGTCATATCCCAGAAGATTTAGCCTGACAGAGCAGCTATATTAAACACTCCTGTAATTTTCCACTGTAACAGGAAGATTGCATTCCTCAGGGGCGAGCAATCGCTGACTGGACAGGCCCTGTGCACATGCAGGCAGCACAGCCCTGAGTCCTCTCCAGCCTCTCACCATGGCAGGAGGGCAGAGCATTTCTGCAGCCCAACAGGGCTTGGTGTGGGATGAGGAGGCTCCCATCAGTAGCACTTCCTTGGAGAGAAGGGCCATGCTGCTGGATCCATGGCCAGCTGCTGCTGCAGGGGTGGATGCTGCAGGTGGCTTCTCTGCTGACCCTCCTTGCACTCAGAGCCTGTAGGCATGGTTAGTGTCTGTTGAGGTGATCCAAAGAGAAAAATGGTCTTTAGAGAACAAAAGCAGATGTTTCACCTAATCACCTCCTCCTTCTGGATGAATGGGCAGAGGTACCCATCGCAAAGGTCCTGCACAGCTGGGAAGACTCACCCTGCTTGCAGGTACTGGCGAGCAGGGTGTGTAAAGCCACCTCTCTGAGGGAGGATGTGGGGTGTCTCTGAGTGCAGTCTCCTCCAAGAACCCAGCTTCAGGTTGTTGAAAACTAACGGGCAGATCTGTGTGGCTTATTTTGCTTTCTTCCACGGGTAGCAGTGGTGGCAGAGGACAGTGAGCAAAGCTTCACTCACACAGCAGTGTGTGTTTGGCTTAGTGCCTGGTCCTGACAACACTTAAGGCACAGGATTTGCCTCGGAGAGTGCAAGGAAGCATTGAAAACTAGCTGGAGCCAGGTGTTCCCTTCTCTGTGCCAAAGCATCTGCTGAGAGCTCATGTGGCAGAGAGTGGAGTGCTCACGTCCACCAACAAGAGTGGAAGAGGTGTCCTGTGAGTCCCTTGGAGGAATACGGGTTTGGATCCTATGTTGCTGTCCTGGAGGGGCTGTATTGGTGGCAGCTGGTTCCAACACACCTGGCTTTACCTCCTCCAGCCCAAGCACATGTTACCAACATGACTCACTCCTACAGTGCTGACAGACAACCAGGAGCATGGGGGCTCTGGCAGGCAGCCCCAGCCCCTGTCACTGACCCCACACTGCTTATATCTGGCCTCCAGCCTTGGAAACAGCATGGCTGAAGACTCCACCATGCTTCCTTCAGCAGCAGGAACGTACTTGCTCTTTAGGTGCAGTGAGGCATAAGGACAGCACGAGGATTCTCTAGGAAGAACTGTGGCAATTCCCATCTTTGGTTCCTGAAAATCCAGCACTCACCTCTGGTCCCCTTTTGACAGGAGCAGCACAATCCAGAAAGGGCACCCTAGCCTCAGCTGCCAGCTTTGCCTGCATCAGTGGGGCAATTCTGGAAGAAAAGACCTTTCTGTGGGTGCTGTTGCCAACTCTGTTTATGATTGGGTTGGTTTGCCTGCCACTGATTTTTGTCACCAGAAGGACTGGTCAAGGCACTGGTACTCCTGGAATCATCAAGCAATACATCTACTCTTCAGGTGGGCAGAGACAGACATCTTCTTCTCATACACATAACAGAGGGGAGTAAACAGATAAACCACGCAGGCTGCTTCCATTAACTCACTGAGTTGCAAAGACTTACTGTCCAAAGAAGCTTTTCTTGCTCAGGAGGGCCTGGCTGGCCATCTTGTGATCTCATATGAATAGAGGTATGTAAAAGATCTAGAGGGTAAGTCCTGTGAGAAGTGGCTGAGGGAGCTGGGATGGTTCAGCCTGGAGAAAAGGAGGCTCAGGGGAGACCTTCTCTCTCTCTACAATCATCTGGAAGGAGACAACTCAAGACAAGAGGACATAGTCTCAAGCTGTGCCAGGGGAGGTTCAGGTTGGACATCAGGAAGAATTCTCTCACAGGAAGGATGTTAAACACTGTAATGAGCTGCCCAGGGAGCTGGTGGAGTCACCATCCCTGGAGGTGTTCAAGAAATATCTGGACATGGCGCTTAGTGCTATGGTCTGGCTGAGAGGTGGTGATCGGTCAAAGCTTGGATTCAATGATATCAGAGGTCTTTTCCAACCCAACTGGTTCTCTTATTCTTTGATATCCAGCTCACCCGTTCCTGGTAATGGGACACTTCTTCCAGCCAAAATCCCCTGACAGAAATTTCTTATGGGCAGATTTACCCCACAGAAGTTAACCCCTTTCCTCCCTAAAACCCAGCTCCATCAGTGCCCAGCTCCAAGGCTAGGACAGGAGTCAGACAAGATGCCATCAGCACCACTGCCGACAAAGCCATCCTGGTTTCCTACAGTGCTCGAGCTGGCTGGGATGGTGGGCTCACACCCTCCAGCTTTCACAAGGTCAGATTAATCAACTAGCCATTGCAAATCTATTTTTAGTGGCATTAAAATGAAATGAAGCTAAAAATATGTCAAGCAGGTAAACCCCCAGCTTTAAATCAGAGCTATTGGAGGCTCTCAGTCTCTGAGTGTCTCCATAGGAGAGCCTGTCCCTGCTCTCTCCTCCACCAGGGAGATGGGTGCTGCTGCAGTCACTGATTAACCGCCCGCCCGGGGAGCCGCTGCCCACACTGCGGATTATGTCTCGACCCCCCGGCCACTAATTTCTGATGCTTGACTTCACTCTGCAGTGTTTTTATAGAACTTTTGCCACAGCACTTGCTTCCTGTAGCCTTTTCTTTCCCCTTAGTATTTTCAAGTGTAGGGAACAAACCTTATTTCTGCCATCCCCGACTTGCTTCCTTTAACTACCTGCTCTGCAGCTCAGCCTTCAAGCCTGTGTGGAGGCAAGGATCTGACCAGCTTTGAAAATACATAAGTACAATTCCCCTTATTATGAGAAGAGCTTATAAACCTCCCAAAACAAAAGATGAAATGGGATTTTTGTGAGCTATCCATGCTACTTCGCTTTTTACCACGTGTTGAATTTTACCCCCCAGCCAGAGAGGAAAATATCCCCCATGGCAGCTTCTTCTCACCCAGTGCAGTCTTTGCTTGTGCTCTCTAGTGCAGCCATGAAGACCCTGCTGCCATTGGCATAAGCAGTAACAAGAGAAGAAGATGTTGAAACAATATTATATTTATTACATACATGAGATACAAAAACAAATTACCAAAATAGTATCTTTTTTTTGTGAGTCCACAGGACCTTGAAAGAAAAATACATACGTAAAGTGGATTGGTAGACTTGTGACTTTTCTGATGTTGTCTATCTTCTTTCCCCTCACACTCATGAGCAAAATTACACTCTATACAATATGGTTTAAAGATGCTTTACAGACAAGGTATATTTTAGTGCTGAAAACTGCAATAAACTGTGCTATATTTCATAATGGTGTTAATGAGGAAGTATAATGGCTGTATATATTGCAAACAATAACACAGAAGGAAACAAATAAAATATTCAGTTTTAAATACTAACATAAAAATAAAATAAACTCCAGGCCCACCATGAATTGCTGGGTTGTGATATGTGAATGCAAATCCTTTCCGTTCTCCGCATCCACTCCTTTTCCTGCAGTTGGAGTTTTTCTCCTCCAGCAATTGCATTTTTACCTCAAAGTCTCTTCTCCTCACTCTGTTTGCAAAGTCTTGCTGGCATCCTGCCCACGGGGTCCAAGTGCTGGTCTGAAGCTGGGACTTCAGTGCAAATACTTTATCTTTCAGACTGCATCCTCAGATATTCTGAGTGGCCAGTGCCAGGCTGGCCATTCCCTTTATACTGTTAACGCTGTCCAACTGCGGGGGTCTTCAGGAGTGCTTCTGTTTCAGGGAGTTTTTTTCACGTGCCACCGTCAAATTCTTCTTTCCCCAACACAATCAGACTTCCTGCACCGTGAAGTGGCAGGTAGTAAAGTGCTTTATACAACGAAATATTTACACTAGGGCTAGGTTCATTTTTAACACTTCAGGGACAAAAGCTCAGGGATGTTGCACCCTCTGCAGCTGGCTCTTCCCTGCAGCCGTGCAGTGGGTGGAGAGTTGGCCTCTGCCCTGCATCACGCCTGTGCCAAGGCAGAGGGATTCAATACACTCCAGCAGCTCTCTCCTCAACAGCATCAGCAGAGAATCTAGCCCCTGAAACCTTCAGCAGGGCAAACAGGTTAAAAGCAAGTGGCACCCAATTCTCTTTGACAGGTGCCAGGTCCTAACCTGTAAGGAGGTGTTTCTAAAGAGTGGTTGTCATTGCCACACTGGTGCCAGCACCTACCCACTGCTGTGGCCATTACCTTCCCCACAGCATCCTCTGGGAGCCTCTGGAAGTCACTCAGGATCCACACTAGTTGCACTGGCAGTGTTTTGCTTTCAGCAGCAGCTCTTCCAGGGTGGAAATTTAGTCTTGGGTGAGCAGTGGCTTCATGGGAGTTGCTCCGACATTGCACTGGAGCGAGACAAGCATCCACCGCCTTTCCTTTTGTTTCCCTCAACATAACGACGAGCAGGGCTCAGGTGAGGCCCTGACAAGGAAGCTATAGGCAAGTGAAAGAACACTGGCCAGAAAGGGTTAAATTAGACAGCGCCTACAACTCTGAATGCCTCACTACATGTTTTGGCACTATTTTCTTACATTCCAGTTTTCATGCTAGAGGTCTTCTCTCTGTGGAGGCTGTTGCATTTTGTGCATAAAGAAATGCTCTAAGCAGCTGCACACCTCTAGTTGCAGTCTCTTTTCAAAATCTCCAAGACCTTTCTTCCAAGAGCCGACTTCCACTGATGGACAAAACTTTTCATGTTGACAATGAGTCTGCCCGTTCGGACGTCCTCGTGTCCTGCCACAAGATACTCCAAGCCTGCAAACCAGCAAAGCGGTCAGGGACTGCACAGTACCATGCTCAAGAGACCTACTGAGCTGCAAAGTCAGCCTGGTTATCTAGTCCCATGTGAAAAAGCACTTACACAAAGAAATATTTATACATATTGACTCACATATATCTCTATAGCTCTACCTGTATCTATAGAAAAATAGATTTTGTGGCTACCTGTCAGTGAGACACAGTACACAAAACATGATTTTGTTAGGTTCTAAATATAAACGAATGCTGAACTCTGGGGGCAGCACTGCAAGTTTTTATACCTCTTTGGAAACTGCTATTATCTTCATTTGGCAGCCATCTGCCTTACTTTTCCCCGAATAAATCTGGGCCTGGAAATCAGTTCAGCAATTTCCAGGAATGGAACAGTGCAGGATGGTGCAGTGCCTGGTGTCTTGCTCGGAGTGGCTTGTGGCCCCTTGGAGGCAAAGGCATGCCAGACCCCAATGAGAGGCAACACTAAATGTGCTGGCACAAGTACCCTAGAAGAGACTGAAGGAGTGGCTGTCACACCAAAAAGAACTGCTAATTTCTGCCTCTGCCAGATGTTTTAGACATGACAGCCGCATCTGACAAAGCCTCATCTGGTTGTCCAGGAACAGCCAGAAAGGGCTGGATTGTGTCCCTGTAGTGCACTCCTGCAGGGCTTGCCTCAGGCATCCCGGCCTGCTCCTGACTTTCAGGACACGACTCAAAGAGTGCTTGAAACCAGGTAACAACTGCTAAACGAGGATAGAGCAAAGCCTTTGGCTTGACTTAACTAAAGAAACACTGCCACAGATCCAAACAGCTTAAATGGGCCACAAGTGTGCCATAAATGGGGATAACAAGGAGGATAATCCCTTCCCTGGCAGGAGGAGCTTCCTGCCAGGGTCAGCATCCCACTGCAGCACGTTTAGGGTACAGCCAGCATTAGATCCCTCCTGTACTCACTTCCCACTTGCACCAGTCTGGGGAGCACAATGTGCTGCTGCAAACCAGGCACAGGAGAGGGGCCTTCCCCGTGCTCTCAGTCATCCTGCTCCATCCTGGCTGCAGCAGGGATTCTGCTTGTGTTGTCCTGGGTTTTAATTTTGCAGCCCAGAATGAAGGGAGGGTGCCTCCCAAGTTAAAGGTCAAGCATGCTTTTCTTTATTTCAATACAATTTGCCTTCTACTTTATCTGAGTTTTGGGGCACACACATTCTCTCTTCTGCCAAGTAAACACAGGATACGTGTGTGGCAGCATCGCCCTGCAGAGGACGTTAATTTTGGCCAAGTCAATCTGGCTGTAATAAATATCACTTGTCAAGGGTTCCTAAATTTATTTCCCTTGAGAGAAAACTGTGGTATGCACCCTCAGAGAGCAAGCAAATATTGCTGTGGTTGCTGACTGTGTAGGGCTTTCTAGATTTTCAACCTGATGTTACAGAACAGTAAAATTAAAATGAGTCAAATGGCTGAGATGCCACAAGCCAGGAGGCTGTGCAGTTTGCTTTGTCAGGCTGCTCTCTGCCTCTCTGTGTCTGTGCCTGGCAGAGCCATGGAAGGGATGGGCTCCTGTTCCCTTGCAAACAGGGGAGACCTTTAAATCTTTCAGCTCAGTGTCCCCCCAGAAGTAGAATCTGCCTCTCTGGGTGTGTGAGGAGTAGAATGTGTGCAAGAGTGGTGAAAGCGTTCCCCTAGTAGGAACTTAAGCTCGTTTTTCATATGAAAATAGCCCACAGAGATTTAATAAATGCTTGGAGTTTTCTTTTCTTGTCAGAGCCCTTAAGAGCCTACTCTCATTTTGGTATTCTTTACTTCTGTAAAACAGAATAAAACCACATTTGTCTTACTTTTATGTTTATCTTTGATCTCCTCTATGCTTTTGGGAGATGTGATTTCCATTATAGCTGTATGTCAGAAAACTGTTTTATGTCAGCTTGACTTTTCATCCAGCTGTTTCTGGTTTATTCACCTATAGGTCATAAGCTCTTACTGTGATAGAGAGTTGAATCTACTAATATTGTATTGCCAATCACTCAGAAATGAATGTGGTAGCTAAAGAAAATAATGAATTAAAAAGAAAAATCTGGGATCCTTTTTTCCCTCTTTGACATTACTGAATCTTAAAGATTCACTCAACGGATGTTTTCAAGTTTCCTATTAGCACCAAACTTCATGACTACTTTTCAACATGAAGGCTGAGACTATTTTATAGTCATGGGACCAGCAGCTGCATTTCAAAACAATATCAAGCTTTGTAGTGTAAATCATGAGAGCTGACAAGGAAGTAACAAGGGAGCAACACCTGATGTGTCAGACACCTGGACTATCACTAAAGACAGTTGCATCTCCACCTTCCTGCTGTTGTCTGAGAGACCTCCACTGATTCCGTGATTAATGCTGTCTTTTCGTCTGTTGGGGAAAATCACTGAAGCTCCTCTGAAGTTATCGGAGTGGCAAAGTGGGGTGTTAAGCTGCCCTGCAGGCTTAGTTTTGGACAGCTTCCATTGCATTCCTTCAGGTTCATATTAAGGCAGCTGCATCTGGGCTTTCTTGCTTATGTTTCCATTGCATATGGAAACACAAACCAGCTGTATCTATTTGATTATAGATTTATGGTGTTCCAGAAACATCCAAAATCTTACTGCACTTAAACAGTAGAGCCCTACCTAACGCTGCTGATTCATCTGACCTTTGCACCTGACAAGACTTCCTAGCTACAGCTGTGCTTTCACAGCAGCTTGCCTTCAAAGCCAGACAGTCACTCCTGTGGGCATGAAAGAAGACTGCAAACACCTCATCAGTGAATAACCTTACTGCACGACCCAGCCTCACAGACAGCCCTGTCCCACCTAGTTCCTAGTGCTGCACATGAAAGGGACATCTCAGTACCTAAGTCAATGCTTCCATTGCCAGTTTCCCAGTGGTGTATACGCCTTATGGAAAGAAAGCCCTTTATCTGAATTAGTTGGTAACTGCTCATTTATTTTGGAGTTGTAAAGAGAGGTGTGTCAGCTGGAGCTTTGTTTTGCTCTGTGGAAGAACCCCCTGAATCTGCATGTCCTTGTCCATACTGGAGACTGCATGCACTGTTTAGCATCACCGGTTATACTCCATTTCAGTATAAGAAGATGGGAAACAACTGTGGAGCTCTCCTCTCACTGCTTAAGAGAATTTCATCCAAATCTTGTGGATGTAAATTTGTGTTACTTTCAAAGAGAAATCTTCCCTTGAGTTTAGATTAGAACTTCAGTACAGTATCACAACTCAAATTAGATTTAAATGTGTTTTTATGGATTCAAATTAGCTTTAACTTTGAAAGATATGTCATGCAATTGTGGTGTGATGTGCACCTCCCTCCCTCTGGGAATGGAGACTGGTAAAACTGAAAGTCTATTACTATGCTACATAAAGAGAATTGTATGTTTCAAAGTCTATGGGATGATTCCTTATGAAATTCCAATTTGTTGGAATCCAAGTGATGTAAGCCAATAGTTTTTAATCAACACTGGGCTGCAATCTCAACTCACTGGTATGAGGAGATAGAGGGCTGGGAATGAAATCTATGTATATGTGGTGGGAACGTACTGTTCAAGGAGTCTAACCTACCAGGATTGAGGATGGGACAAGTGCAGCCTCTATTAGTCCAGGATTCAGGGTAGAGTGTCCTCTTGCCCCGGAGGATCTTCAGCTTTGTAGATTTCAAGACTTTCTTGATCTTGACACTGACTTCTGCATGGGAGCCTTTGTCATGAGCTGACAAGATCTTTGTCTTGATCACTGGGAAGACAGGAATTCAAAACCAGGAATATAAAAATTATTTACAGTGCTCTCTTTTTTTTTTTTCCCCTGGTCTAATGCTGGTGTCTGGGTGAAGCATTGAGGACAATTGCTTTGTTACAGTGGAGTTAGCCCAGGGCTCCTTGCTGGGGAGCCCAGGATCAGAGCAGCTGCCGGGGAGCACATACATCCCTACACCCACGGGCAGAAATGCTGCCAGCTGTTTTGGCCATGGCCCCTGGAACTGCCATGAGGGCGTGAGGTCCCATTTTCCCTCAGAGCTCAGCAAATCCTTTGGGTTCCTTAGCACTTTGGGAAATCAACTGGATTTAGGGATGGACCTGGAGGCTTTGCTGGCCTCAGCCTCGGCAGCCCAGGCAGTAGGCAGGGGTGTGAGGACCTGCCCTCATCCCACCCCGGTGCCAGTCCTGCTGCTTTGCAGAACCGCCAAATCCAAATTCAGTAGAGGTGAGTGAGACATTGGTGGAGACTGGGGCAAACCATGGAGTATTTTGAGCTCACCCATACCCAGAGGCACCTTCCCACCACCTGGCATTCCACTGCTGAGCCCCTGCATGGTGGAGGCTCAGGGCTCAGTTCCTTCACCCGACCTATACTGGTAGGTATTGCCATACGGTGGTGCTTCTTTCAGCACTCTGGTTGGGAAGCTCAGGGTAGCCTCTCACTGTGGCCTCCAGCAGCTCATGATGGACCCCGTAATTCATCCGTCTCTCTAGTTTAGCTGACACCTTCACATGTTGACTGATGAAAGGGGGAGAAGCCTGAGTGCACTTTAGATAAGATTTATGAACTTGGAAGTTTTGTGACTTTCTTTTCAATTTCTTATCTTTTGCAAGATTAAACACAGTTACTGTCATGGCTAGGAAGCAAAGCAGAGCAGAATCAAATTTTTTGCTAATATCACTAAGCCAGGGCTACATTTCAACAACTGGCAGCCCCTTGAACTCCCCTTGGTGGGTTGCTCCTCAGCCTGCAGAGGTATGGGCTATCTCTCTGTGCATTTTCAACTTCAGTGTGAGATGAAACAGGTGTAAGAGACCCCTGCAAGAGATTCCTTGTGAAGGAAGGGAGTGCTGCACAGAGCATTCCTTGCTCTGCCACAGTACGAAGGAGGCAGTTCACTGGCACACACCGGGGAGGTCTTGGGAAACAAAGTGCCTTTTCTCATTCATTTAAATCCAAGAGACACATGGACAATATACATCACCCCACTGCAACAGCTGAACTTCGCTGACAAGGGGAAGTTCCCAGTAGCTGCCGGGATTGTTTTATCCATGGAGTGGTGATCACAGTCCCTCCTTATGTTCGGTATCATTCAGATACAGTAATTTCTAGACTTTGATTGGGGCATCTCATCTACAGACAGCATTTCAGTGACCCATTTTTGGTAACAGTGGTTTATAGTCTCTCAGGGACACTTCCAGCTCTTGTACTCCCACGATTTTTATACAAGGGTGTTTTAATAGCAAGAGAGATGGGTAACAGAACAGGATGCTTCACCCACCTCAACTTGGAACCATGATACCTATATATTTTGGTGTAAGATCTGCCTTTAGACTAAGTATTCCATGGATTTGCCAGGATGGAGAGGTGCACATACAGCACCTTTCATGCTTTATATACACTTTTGCACTGCCTTGCAGCACCTCCCTCTACAGGTCCCTCACCCACAACTCACCATAGGTGTACTTCATCCCGCAGAAGACCTTGGGATTCCCTAAAATTTGCTCTTTACATTCGCATTTACCTGGGGAAAAAGAAGGAAGCAAATGGCTTGTGGATTGTGCTTAAAAGACAGGAGCATTTGCAGACAGTCCCCAGGAACTGCCAGAGGTTTTTCAAGTGCTCCACAAGCCTCA
>VYZQ01037255.1:0-56190 GCA_013400655.1 Mystacornis crossleyi
AAAAAAAACAACCTTTGTTCTTCTTACCTGTGTGACATGCTACCTGATGGGTTAGATCACCAGATTTTCACGGGTTTAGACTAGATATTTAGATAACATATTTGAAAGATTGGGCTAAATTAACAAGAGTCCTGAAATTTGTACACTCACTGGGAACATAATATGGAAGTTATAACCATGTAGCAATACATTAATATGAAAATTAGATGTGTTGGGTAAGAAGGGGTCATTTGAATGACTGATGCATCCGCAAAGATGATGTTTTTAATATTTCTTGATCATCTTGTTCTGTCAGGGCAGAAGTTCACTAGTATGAAAGAGATAACAAGCCCCTACAAGGTCTGTAGCACTAAAAGGCTCCTTTGATGGTGAAGCAGATGACTGTCACCTCCGTGACTTTCCATAATATTCATTTTTGAAAATGTAACTAGTATTGATCAGTATATATTATCTCACATGTGACAGTCAACACTTTGGGATATTTTTGTTTGCCAGAATGTATGGAAAAGAAACTGGTAGTGTTGGAAGAAAAAAATGTGTGGTAGAGGAAAGCTTTCTCAGACAGGTGAACAGGTGATCTCCAGTCCATCTCTCTTGTAGAGCAGGCTTACTCCATGCAGCACAGCCTCCCGAGTTTTGCCTCCAGGGCCTGTTACCCACCTCTGCAGATACTTCACTGACAACACAGCACTATGTGTTTTGACAGCAGAAGGTTCTTTGTAGTTTTCAGACTATTTTGTCTCTTCCTTCTGTGTCATTTCTTATGATATACTCCTTTGAATCACACAAAGTAATTCTTCTGCTCTTAGCACTAACACCCACCAAATATTTGTAGTCTTATAGTGCATGCCTGCCTTCATGATCTCTTACCCACATTAAGCACACCTAATCTTTGAATCTAAATCAATCCTGAAGCCATCTAGATAATTTTTGTGGCTTTTCTTTGAACTCCTCTCAGTTTGTTGAGACACTGCTATTAAAGTTTTGTGCAAGGCCTGACATGATGGTTTTAGATGTGTATGCATCAGAAGTGTACAGAAAATCATCTATTACCACCTTGAACTGCAATATAATGCTTCCTTATATGCAGTGCAAACACTGCTTTGCAAATTAACATGAAATGTCCTATCCTGAGTTTCTGAGCTCATCTCCAGGCTTTTGATCTTTTTGAGAGGCATGAGTTCCAGATTATTTTCATATCTTGCTTTTTCCATTACTAGAGACACAGGCTCTGAAAAATCTCAATAGAAGGAGCATCCAAATACAGTATAATAATCAGAAAAGAAGGCTCAACATATTTTTCAAAGTCTCCATGGCATTTTGCCCTAAAGAAAAAATTGGTTTGGCTAAATTCTTGTTTAGTCTCCGTGTGTACAGTGATTACTGCTGGGACAGCAAAGGACCACCAAATCCCACAATCCCATAATCCTGACACCGCCGCCGAGCATCATCCATCACTATATACAACTCATATAGCCTTGGATTATGTATAGCTGTGTTCACGTGGTGAAGGAAGCTCAGTGACAGGATCACAAGGAGACATGTGGTACAAAGTCTTGCTGACAGATGGACAGGCAATTCAGAAGACAGTGAGAAAACAGTACTGGAGCAAGGGACTCAAAGTCACTCAATACATGGGACAAATGAACAAGGACACAGAGGAGGATCCCCTAGACCTCTTTAAGAGGCCCAACCTTGCCTTACTGATAAGGTGTAAGTCTCCTCTTACCTGGACTGATTGCTGCCCACTCACTGTGTTGAGACACCCTGAGAAACCAGTTACCTCTGTGTTCCTGCTGCAAGAGGCCACGACTGCTGCGTGCTGGCCACCTCTGGTTCTTCCAAGAGAGGGAACATTATGAGTTACACGATTTTCATGGGAAGGCACAGGGTCTATGCAAAAGAGGCAGGAGATGAAGACTAGAAATAACAGGCCAACTTGAAAGGACAAATCGAATAATAAGAAAATGGGACTAGGGAAAGGGACAGAATGAAAGGGAGCAGAGAAGAGCAGGGATCAAGGGAGCAGGAAGAATAGCAGTATGGAAGCTGAGAAGAAAGGTTGTGACTGCCCCAGACTGTCACACTCCAGGGCGGCATACTGCATCAGGCCATTAAGAGCACAGTTTTGTGTCACATACAAATGTGATCCAAAGGAAGTCCTCGCAGCTTCCAAAGGGACAACCTCTGCATTTCAAACACACAGCAGGGCCCCAGACTGAGCCACTAGTAGGTGAGCTGGTGTTTGAAGGCAATAGCCAACAGCCATTTCGGCTGAGAAGAAACCTGGCCACACATCTGTTCAAGAAGCCAACAAAGATCCCATCTTTCTCCAGACAGAAACTGAGTAACTGTAATAGCACTGTGACAGTAATATTCCTTTCTCTAATAGCACACTCTTTACTAACAGATTTCAAATGCCCTACAAAGGAGGGATTTCCATTGCCACTAACAAGTTGGCTGAGGTGCAGGGGGTGAAGTTACTTCCTAATCTGGTCTAGCACAAATCAGGAAATAGAGATTGGCCACCTCGCCTCTGCTCCAGTGTGCTACTTGCAAAGCAACGCCGCCTGTAAGCATGATCTGTTCCTCTCTCTACTTAAAGGGGATCACTTCTTCAAACTGAAGATTATGCTTCCTCTGGTTTCTTACAGCTAACCTGGCGACAGGATGAAACCCAGGTGACACCCACTCTTCCCTTTAACATTCATCATCAGACATGAGGTAGGTATGGTTAAGGGGAAGGACCAGAGCCCTCCCAAGCAGATCCCTCACCCTGCACCCGGCCAGCTCCCCACTCCTTGCTTGACTACTCAGCATGCTAAGTACATGACAAGTGGATTAAAATAACATTGAAGACAAGACCTAACACTCATTAAAAAGAAAGGAGATCTCAAAGCAAGCTCAAACTGCATCATCTACACAACGTAAAGAGATGGAAGATGGCAGCTTGCCACACAGACTGCTGGTGGTTTCTGTCACAGCGTGTGTCAGGCTGCCGCACATGTACATTAAATACACAAATGCACATGTCAAACAGATCAGGAGGGTGTTCAGTATCATGTGCCATACTCCATGAGATACCATGCTCAACAAGGAGAGCTGTGGGGCTGGAAACCCCAAATCTGACTCCATCTTCCCCTGACCAGCTGATCTCTTTGCAGAGCAGAGCCCCAGATATTCCTATCTTGCCCCATTGCCCCCACTCCTTCCCCTTTTTAATCCCATGCACACATTTTACTTTGGAAGCTGGACGATGGGCACAAAGGTGAAAGGAAGGAAGGCAAAGGGGATTTCTCCCAGGCCTAATAACACAGGGGCTCACCAGTGGATTTGTCTGGGAAATACTTTGTTAAAATGAAATGCATTTGTGCTGGAGGAAAGCACTGCTTAAAACCAACTCCATATTAGGACATCTGCTCTTTGAATCATCCTGTTCTGGCTTGCTTTACAGATAGCACACATTAACCAGCTAATGATGAAGAGTCAGCCTAGCTATGGATGAATGGCTTGGATTAATCTCTTTTGTCTTGTGTATGATAAACAGAAACTTGTCAGCTAAATCCTGTCCATAGAAACTTTATTAAGGATTATTATGCATGAGTCAGAAAGGACACAGCTTGACTTTCAGATCCCAATTTGAGTTTAAGGGCTGGCTGGTTAGAACCATCACCTTGAAAACCAAGTAAATTTGATCTGGATGCCACTGAAGAGACTAAACACAGAGTCTGGTGATGTCATTTTTCTTCAAAGTCACTTTTCTGTCTGCAGCAGAATTTTACCTTTATTTGAAGCAAAACCTTTCTTTTGACTTTTCTTGCCTTCGTACTTTATAAACTATGTAAGAAGAAAAAGATAGCAAAAGACAAAAAAAATGGAAAACATAATTGTCAGTTTGGGGCAATGACATTCTTAGCTGTGACACTACGTATAGCTGCAGAGGACAGAAACCAATAAAAGTTATTTATAGGGATTTTAAGTTGAGTAGATAAAGGTCAAGATGTTTACCTGGCCCATTACTAGAGTCAATGGGCTGGGGGATGTTTTAAAGGAACCAAAGGGGGATGAAATATTTACATATCCATAATAAAGTTACACATTATGAAAATTTAATGCATTTAATTTTCAACTTATTTTTGCCTTTTTTCACATTCAAGTGTGCAAGATCAAGCCAACAAAAGTTAAGATGCTGTTTTAGTAAAGAAAAATCCACCAGAAAAAGATGGGAAATTGAGAAAAATCAGGAAAAAATTGAATTTGAATAAAATTTTTAAAGCTTTTCAGTGAAAAGTTAAGACAAAAAAATCATTTTAGGTCAACCCAGAATGTTTTGGCAAAACAATAATAAAATGCTTTGATTTTTAATTGGTTCAGTTTTTCCTTGAGAAATATTCCCTAAAAAATGTAAGTGTCTTTTTAGAATATTAGAAATTGTCATAATTTCCACAATTATATCTGTCATGCTGAAAAAAAAATACTTTTTCACTGCCTTGTTTCTCTCGACCCTTCCTTGCCTTCTGACACTATGGTGATTATTTTGTCACTGTGCTTAACAAAAATTCACAAAACCCTTTGATTCTCCCCTACACTCATAAGCCTACCATTTATGAAAAAAATTGGACCAGTTCTGCAATGCCAGTAATTCAACCATGTCATAGAGACATCATCCTTCTTTTTTCTGTAAGTCTGATTACATTGACCTGAGGCTTCATTCAGAATCCTAATATTGGAGACAAGAGATTCCATTTCTCTTCATTCCCTAAGCAGACCATTACTAGAGCTATTCAGGAAGAAAGGATGCTTTTATAGCTAAGGCATAAGACTAGGGGTCAAGAGTTTTGGACACACTTCCAGCTCTAGCTCAGATTTTTGTGAGATTGCAGACAAGGCACCTGAGTTTCTTGGCAAAAAAAAAAAAAAAGAAAACGGAATATCTCGATAATTCTTTTACTGTTTAGATTTTATGCTTTGAGGCAGTCTTTTTCCTCAGGACAGTAATCAACTCAAAATTAGGTACACAGTCCTTAATCGAGGACTAGGCCTTCTGCTGGGCCCCTTGGTAGGTTTTAATGTTTCGAGGTGAATTTTAATGTACCCGTGACTGCAGGGCTACACACAGCTGCAGAAGGAGCCCGAGTGCAGGCATGGAGCAAAGTTTTCCCCCACTCCAGGGAAAGCCAGAAGGACATGATTAAGTAACAGCAAAGAGTTGGCCTCCAAGAAGGCACTTCCCAGTGCTGTTTCCCTACAGCTGCACAGGGAGATCTTTCAAACATGGTTCAACTGCCATGGCTTGGGGAGAGGAGACTGGTGGAAGAGAGCAAGTTCTGGGGGTTTAGCAGCAGGCAGTAGTCAACACGTGTTTACCAAGATAAATGAATTAATAAAGCAAAATCAAAATTAAATCTGTCAGTAAAACAGGGGCTTTCAGCTGACTCAAACCAAATGTCTATTTTGGCATTTCAGTTCTGAGAAAAATCTGCTATTTTGAATTTCCGGATCAGTTCTTGCAAGCTTTTCCCAGATTGAAAATCTGCTGCCTGTAGCTTAAAGCAAAATGGACCAACTGTTCTCTCTCCTCCTGGGTCATGGCTCTGGCTCTGCATCTCACCCCATCTGTACCCCAACAAAGCTGAGTACCTCTGGGTAGTCACAGCAAGCCTGATGGTTCTCTGTGGCTCAAAAGAACCTGGCAGACAGCATCCCTATTTGTCCACAGTGTGATATTCTGTGTAGGCCAAGGCTGGGCGTGTTGTTGTATTGGCATGCTGGGTAAAAACTGATGTGCTTGGCACAGCCTGAGCTGCTGGTCTCTGCTCTGCCTCAGCAGAGATGGGGGTAAAGTTTGCCAGAAAGGCTTTGGGCCACCTTGGTATCTTCTGGGGGCTGTCTGGGGAGTGTGACTGTCCCATGCGTAAGTCAGAGCAACCCCAGAGACTGCTCTAACTTATGCAGACCTGAAATACCTTTACAGCCATTTTACTGCTCGTGTTCTTTTCTTTCTGTTGAAAGTGAATAAGCACAAAACTTAAAGTCTATTCTCCTTGTGCTTTTGCTGAGGTTTCAGTCCAGCTATACTGACCCTGACTATGCTTAGGACTTCCCAAAAAAAGCACCATTTGGGATGGTGGTTTGGTAATGCAGACAACTGTCTGCTTATAATTGACTGAGACCAATACATTTCACGTAAGCCACTTATGGTAATGACTTTTGGTCACTAGTGATGTGAGCAAGGTCAAGTTAAAACCCATGGGTGAGAGACTGCATAGTCCTTTCTGAGTCCCTGAGGACATCCATTCTCCAGTGATGATAACTGAAGTAGCAGGGTGGCTTGCCGGGAAAACTTAATTTGCAAGCCAGAAAATATCTTGGAGCTTGTGCAGGGCTGTCGGCAAAGTGACTGCTGGGTTGGAAATATTCTGAGCAAATATATTAAGGTGAAACTGGCCAGCACCAAGGCCTCAGTGCCATATCACTCCCAGAGCTCTATTTTAAGGATTTAACAGAGATTTAAGTGTGTAGAAAAGTTAATTTCTCCCCACAGACAGAAACTGTCTATCCAAAAAGCAAAACTAGCACCAAGTAATTTAAATTTCTTTTTTCCCTTTTAACTGCATCCCCTCTTTTTAACTATTTACATACCTTGCTTAGTCTTCCAAAATGAAACAAAGCCTGAACTGCATGTCCCATAATGCCAGTACAGTAGGAAAAAAACCTGTCCATCCATGACCTGAATCATAACTAAATTACTCCAATCATAAAGCAAAAAGTTCAGCTTATCAATGTTTAAGGGATTCTTCCCTCCCTTTCGTTTCTTGCAAATCAGAACCATGCATCTTCTCCAGAGGCCACTAGCTCCTCAAGAAGGAGCCCAGACCCTGCTCCTGCAAAGAAGGTGCCAAGGGCAGGAGATGTAAGAGCTCAGGTACTAAATATGGGGCCCAAAAGCACTTGTTCTCTTATATGGCTTGCTTGAGAGGTGCTGGACAGTGAACACTTATGAAGTTTTGGCCAGTAAGTGCAGATTCCCTGCAAACTGCACCTTGTGACTACCTGCAGGCTATGGAAAAAACCCATAAATCAAGTTCTTGCTTTCTACTTGAAATACAACAAATCTCTGAATTTTTAGTAGTCTGTTTCCCCATGTGGTATAACATCAACGTAGCATTTTTTAAGTGACATGATGCAGCATGTCTGTGTTTAAAACAACAATAATAACAATCTTATCTCAAGCCCTCAGGATGCTGAGGGGTTCAGCGTTGGTGAAATGTCACCCTTGCAGAGGATAGGCTAAGGAATTTGTGTGCAGCGGTAGCTTGCAATCTGAGCACAAGGGTTTAGAAAAGGGCTGCATTTCATGACCTACAAAAGAGAAAAAAATGAGATTTACATTCCAAATGTGCTGAGCAGCCCTTTCCCTTTAGTTATTAGAAGCACTCGGCATAATTCATAATCGCCTGATGCCAGGGGGAGGGGGGAGGTGCCCGCTGCCATTCAACATCAAAATCCCTCCAGGAACAGCAGTAACGGGATTCTCCTCCTATGTATATCGTGACAATAAATGGCTGGCAGGAAGATACCAGCAAATATCAGAATAAATACTTCAGTAAGTGTAACAGAAGGTCACGAAGACTAACAAACATGTTTCTGTTTCTTCTCCTTTTCTCTTTTTGCATCCTTTATGTACGTGCTCCTTCTCTTCCCTCCTGAAATCCCTGTTTTTGTGCAATACTTCTCTCCCTTCTTTTCCTTATGTACACAAAATTATGGCTTAAAATGGAGCGTTTGCATTTCTCTGCTTTCTGTTGTGCTGCTGATGGTTTTCCTGCATCTGTCCCTCCTTTCTAGCTTTCCCTTTTATTTTTCCCCTCTTGTACTGCCTGCTCGTGTCATCCCCCTCCACATCCTTTCTTGTGGGACAATTGGCAGTGCTGACTTGCCAGGGTTAACTCAGTTGTGAGTTATGTTACAGTAAAACGATGATGACACTGATAAAATCCTCTCGGCTTGATGTTGGAGCAGCGGCAGAACACGGCGCTGCATTAAGAGCACTCCTAGGCTGCATCGCTACGGCACCAGATCCACCCAGTTACCCAAAGCTTTGAAGTGGGTGCGTTTATGGCTGTGTGTACTCGCACACATAAAATAGTCCAAGTCTTGGTACATATCCCAGAAAGCCAGAGAACCCTTTGACTGACAGGTAGAACCTGAACTCTTGGTGTCAGGCACTCATACTCCAGAGCCACAACTTCCGTATAATGTTCAGTCAAAAATTATGCGCGCAGAAGGCAGCTCTGTGATCACTCACTCAGATGCCCAGTAGAGGCCACAGGACTGTCCGGAATTCATTTCTGTTCAAAAGATACAATCTAAGTTTTCAAAGTGTTCTCAATAGAGAATTTGCCACCTCCAAGAGCAAGCTGTTCCTGGGCTTAATGTCTTCCCCATAACTGGGCATCGTTGGCCTTATTTGAATTCGGCTTGTTTAACCTTAGCCTTCCACCTGTGATGAAGCCGATATGTGCCTGCTAGATACAGAGTCCTCTCTGAGGAGGTTCTCTGTCCATATGCAGTTTTATCGCCTATGATGAAGCCATCCCTCAAGCCTCTCTTTGTTAAGCTTGGCTGGTTGAGCTCCATAAGGCTTGCATTACCAAGCGTGCTCTTCTCAACCATTTCCACAGAGCTACCTGGTTTGCATTATTATTTATCACTCTCCAAACTATTATTATTATACTTTATGGATCACTTTGTCATGTTTTTCCCTAGTCCTTTAATAAAAATGATAGCTAGCCTAATGCAAAAAGCCGTTACCTGTAACATCCTGTGAAATCTGTTTTATGTCTATAGAAAATTTCATTTTAAACTCCATAATTTACCCAGCTTTTTAATCCATTTCATGTGCATCATGTTGATTTCTGTAGTTTATTAATAAAAGTGTCTCGTGGTACCCTATCAAGTGCCTAAAAAAAGAGAAGGAATATTCAATCAACACTAGAACCTTTATCAACAAAAACTATTTTAATGAGATCTATTGTTATAAATCCATTTCGATTAGCATTAGTTAGCATATCTATATTTAATTCTTTATTAATTTATTCATTAATTACATTAGCTTCTACATTACTTTTCCTAGTATTGTTATATTTATACTTTTCAAGAGTTTGAATAATATCAGCTTTCTTCTAGGTCTTTGATATTTCTCCACTATCCTGGCAAATTCTAAAAAGCACCATTTATATGAATTAAGTCCAGACATTTCCTTAGCCTGCTCTTTTAAAATTCTTGGAATCAAATTAATTCAGATCAATTAAATTAAAATGACTGAATTTATTAACTGTTCTGTCAGTCTAAATTACTGCTGGAGAAGAAAGTATTTTGTTGTCATCACATGGCAAGAATATCTCATCTAGGATGTTCCCGAAAGAGAAATAAAAATTATTATTTATTAAACATTATTAAAGATATCCTTAACTTCCACAGGTTTTCTTAATCATTTCCATTTGGCAAAAGACAAATACTATTGTTAGCATTTCTATCATTCATATGCTTTGCTATTACAGAGCATATAATAATAATTTACTCGAAGTGTCTGGGTTTTAATAGCTTTTGGAGCTTTGCTTCCTTTATTGACACAGCTATCTGTAGTTTTCCTTCTTGTGCTTCTTCTCCTACCTAGCTGTTATTGTTCCAAGGTTTTAATTTCCAGATATTTCAGTACGTTCCCCTTTCTTCTTCCTGTACGTGAGGAAAGGCCCATTCACAATTTTTATTTCCTGCTATTTGTTCTTTCCCTTGTAGTGATGCTATTGTAGTTTTTAACAATATTGTCTTCTTTCCCATATATAGCGCTATGGTTTTTTGCAGACATGTAGTAGAATGTTGTCGATAAGTTCCCAATTACCTGTCAAGATTGTTTAGATTTTATCTCCAAATTAATTTGGTCCTCCGTTATTTTCAGCTTTGTGAAATGTTACACAGTTCTTTCTCCTTTTGCTTTCAACCTTCAGGGCTCTGTTTTGTTTAGTATACCTGTGCAGCTCCGTGGGATCCATTTCTCAACAGGCAAATATCTACAACCCTTCAACGTTTCCCGGTTCCTGCATACACAGTTGTGGACATGCAGAGCAGGGAAATGCTCATGCAGAGGGGATAGGAAATGTGCTGAATCCACTCTTCCAATGCCAGACCAGCACGGGAAGACTTCACAGGCCCGAAGATGTCGTCATGTCACCCCTGTGCTGTTAGCACTCCAGCAGTCAGCAGCCTGGCTTTAGCTTAAATCCCCTGTACACAACTACAGAGTCATCACAGTATACTGAAAGCTATGAATCTGTGCTGAAAGGAACAATTTAAGTGAGGTAGGCAGAATGATTTGAGTCACCCCTAGCTATGCAATGCTCTGCCACCCATGGGTAAAGCAGGCAAGTTTTGTAAGCAAATCCTTTCCCAGCACAAGGGCTTAGTCATCAGTGAAAGCTGCTGGCTCGCTCCCATCCCAACTGTGGTTCAGCTGCTGCTCAGAGGTCAGCTCTGCAGGCACTTGATAAAGCTTCAATTAAGTGCTCTTCTTGCAGCACTCGCCAATTTACACATCTTGTGCCCGCATCAGCCATTTTGCTGAATAAGCCCGCGTGACGGCAGGGACCGCACACGCACAAGTGCCCAACTTCCCCTGCCTGCAGAACAATTAAGCTCCTCAAGCCTGGGCATCACCAGGCTGCTTAAAATAAACAGCAATATTCAAATAAGTGCCTAAGTGAAAATAAGTAATAAGCAAAAGGGTGAGGGGAAGAGAATTGCAGAGCTCATAGTACAAATATTACTACAGGTGCTTCAACTGGGTAATTAATAATACATGGCATATCTATTCCAGACAGTATCTGAGCTGTTATTTCCTTGCAGAGTTGTACATGTCAGTGTTTAGGTGCTACTGTGAGGGGATGGTATAAAAATTTCAGTGACATGGACATCATGGGATGCTCCTCTAGCCTGTGTAATAGCCTGAAAGATCAGCATCCCCCCTAAAAGGTTATGATGGAAAGGCCTGACCTTACCTGCTCATAAATGGGGGTCACACTTATCTGCAGTGAGCAGCTTTTATCGAAGCCTCACACTCATGTCCAATTGCTACAAGTCAAAATGGAAAGTGACTCGTAATGATCGCAAATCCCTCTGGGAAAAATGAAAAAGTAACAAGCATAAGACGATGGAAATTGTTTGGTCGACACAATGTGCATCAAGGAAGATCTGAGTTATTTATTTGTGAGTGAGACTGGGTGAAAGGGAACGTTTACATTTGCAGCTTTCACAGACGAAATGAGTTCTACAAGAGACCACAGTGTCAAAGCTGTACTGGATTATTTAAGTAAAGACCTAACATTTTTATTTGTAAAGGTAGTTATATGAATTGATGTAAAGTCTCAGATTATTTTTCCTTGAACTTTTTTTGGGTAGTGGTTCAGAGTAATAACCTCAAAAAATTCACTCAAACATTTATCAGCCCTGGCACAAAATCTTCTTCTTTGCCAGGAGCATAGTAAAGAAACAAATGAACATAATTTTACTCTCTCCTCAGGAAAAAAAGTACATATCCCAGCCAAACAGGCAAATGGAATTTGGCAAGACTGAACTGTTGACATGCTTTTATTATACCAACAAATAAAACGTTAACTGCAAGTGTTACGTGGCACTTGCCTTGTATTTAGGTTATTCTTTCTAGGCAAATCTCGTGCTCCAGTCAAGGTAATATTTCAGGGGACTCACATAGCAGCGGACCTATGCAAGAAGGAGTAATTAGTAAGCCCCTGGGAGGTTTAGTTTAGAAGGCCTTTCTCCATTTTTTCTTTAAGACTTTTCACAAGCAAAAATTAATGCTGGGCAAAATCTGTGTCCCACTAAAGTCAAAGGCATGTTTGCTTCCAACTTCAGCGAGGCTGAATTAGCTCCCCTGGACTTAAAAGCAGTTTTGCTTGAGCAAGAACAGAGTAAAAGCTATGTGTGATCCTCAGCACGTTGCCCTGGGCTAACTCCAGGGAACACAATCTTTTCAAAGCCCAGCTGCAGACATGAGAACTTATTTAAGACTACTTTAAAATGCAAATTACACTGGCGTGCTCATCATATGCCTATGGATCCACTAACATGAAAATACGCACAGTCCAGAAATATCCATGATCTAACTTAACTCTCAGCACCAGGATGCTGCAAGTTAAGAGTGAAAATCCCATAAGGGTCCATCCTGAACTTACACAACAAAGTACAGTCTATCAGCATGGATTTGCTCTGATATTTCATGCATTTCTGGGTTTAAGTCTGAACCCCTAACCTCATTTTAGTACAGATTTTCTGCAGACTCACTGACAGAGAGAATGACAGGCACCCATGAATTGCAAACATATAAAAATGTCTGAGGGCTGTGGTGGTCAGAGCTGATACAGTGAATGATTGTTATCACCCATTGCTTCTCGGCACTGCATTTTGTAGAAGCAATCTGATCGCTGATTATTTGAGGTAGCAAGGAAAGAAAATAAAATGGCACCACAATTACTCTCACTTAATGATTTTGGCAGCCTAAGCCTGTTCTGCCACGTTGGTGCTACCCACAGCACCAGACCCACGACAATGTCCCAAGGCTTACAGGCAGGACAGAGTTATCCAGGCCCCATAGAAATGGCCATCAGCAGAGCAGGAGCAGTTCCCCATGGGCAGCAGGAGCCCACACAGGTGTAGCACTGCAGGGGTCACGGTCTGCACAAGGAGGGGTGTGTGCCACGTGCCACAAGGCACAGGAGGCACCAGGCCGTGCAAAGGGGAGCTGTGAGACCAGACTTCCTCCACAAATCACCCCACAGAGATGGCTGTGGAAGACCTGCACTGCCAAACACGAGCCTGCAAGAACAAGGCCAGCAAGGTGACTTTGCCAGGGTTGGTGCTGCCTGGAGGCTATGACCTGTGATCCGTAACCCTGTCTCCTCTTCCCTTTCCCATGCTTCCTGGTGCAAGGTAAATCTGCAGAGACCACAGACTTCTGGAGTTTTTGTCCCCAGCCTGAGCTCGTTTGAAGGGTTAATTCCAAAAGGTTCCTGCATCTTCTCACATACTCCTCTGTACACACGCTTCATGTTAGTCACAGCTTCCTAGCAAAGCTGTGTGCTTTGATACAGGCTGGACTCTGCCCATGACTGAAAAAGGGACATGTTCAGTTATCTGTCCTAGCCCTGATGGAAACAAGCTGATGCCTGCTGTATTTTCACGAGAGCTATGTCCCATTTAATTTTAAATGTCACTTGTAATAGCTGTTTTTTCTTCCCCAAATAACTTTTGCAGCCCTGCAGTTGAAGTCATCTGAAACCACAGGACTGGAGTTTGAATGATCCCTGATATTATCAGTGAGCCGAGCCATTGCTCTGCACCTCAGCCACCATTTCCCCTTTCCATCCTTTACTGAGATGTACGTGCAGATCCAAAGGAACCATTCAGTCAAACGTGGTGAAGCTATCAAACACACCGCTTCTCTTCCACAGCAGAAGAAGCCTGCCTAAAGCCAAGGGAATATCTAGGTAACTGCAGCCAGTAGAGGGATTTAGGGTTTTCACAAGGCATGACAAAGCTGTCATTAAAGCAATAGAGCAGTCCTGGGATCTTGAAAAAATGCAAAGACAATAGTGTAAACAAGGAGGAGTACTTGTTTGATATAAGTTATTCCCAGCATACCACAGTATGCTCTTGAGCCTCCTGAATTCACTGCCATCTGCAATGCTCGTATCCCCTTGGTGGAACTGCTGTACTATCCAGAAGCTCAATTACGCAAACTTATTCAGAGTCCCTTGTGATGTTTGGGTTATAAGGCTCATGCTATATATTGATTTGTCTTCTCTTCCTCCCTGCTCACCTCGGGGCCTCATTTCCCATTTTGTGTACATTGGTTTCCTGGATTGCAGAGGGAATTGTCTCAAGGTCATACCAAGATGCTTCAGTATGGCTCAGCTATGAAAAATGTATGTAGCCAAAAATATTGTTTAAAAGCAATAGACTGAACATATAATGCCCGTGGCCTGAAGGAGCCCTGATGTATTTAAGATACAAGGATATACAGGCAGACTTTTAAAAACTGCCCGTACTTCACCAGTTAAAAGGATGAGAACAAATGAGGCTGTGATCTGTCAAGTGATCCTTCATCACTCCCAGCACAGGCCCATAATCCTTTGGTTGTGATTATGCAAAGGAATATTACATTGATCCTGTAAAATATCTCTGATTGGATCAATGTTATTTTCTCTCGCATTGACAAGGTCTTACCAGAGAATGACTATAATTCCACTGCTAACACTGTCTTAGTGAAATCCCCCAATAAATCCTCCAAGCAGCACTGTTAGTAATACCTTTATTAGACTAACTAAACAAGATATTTATATGCAGGGCTTTCCAAAGGACTCTGGCTCCTGCTTCAGTTTCTGGAGGAAAACTTGATCAAAAGTGCTCTGCTGGAAGAACTGCCTCCAAGGAAGCTCTGCAAGACAGAAATGGCAGGTGAAATTATCCTTTGAAGATGAAAAAGGTTGGTCCCAGGTTTGCCCTTGTCCTGCCCCTACTACAGCAAGGACCCAAATAAATCTTGGTCAGAAAAATCTCACTGTGAATCTGGTTCACAGGCAGGACTGGAGTTCAGGCTCATTCCACAAACATGCCATCAGTACAACAGTTTGCTAACAGCCAAAGGGGAAACATGGTCTTTATGTACCTTTTGTCACTTCAATATTTGTTCAAGGACAGATCCTGGCCTTCATGTTCAACAAAAGGCCTGCTTCCCTTGAAGCTGCCGCTGTCTCTCCTTATCAGTCCTTCCATTCTCTTACACTCTTCCCCTCCTCTCTTTGCATAAGTTTCCTCTAATTTTGCTACCATTTTGTTTTCTCCACAGCTCCAAGCTTTCAGCCCCAGTGGTTTCATTCTCACACAGACCTCCCCTTCATCACTGAATTTGAATTTTCACCTTCTGGCTTGAAACACAATGCTTCAGTGAAACGACTGTGATCACCTTGCTCAGTCATTTTTTTTTTTTCCAGGCTGCCCAAGGGCTCAGGCACCCACCACATCTCTGCTTTCCCTTGGTTCACTTCATTAAAGTTACTTTAATCTGTGAGAGCTACAAATTTATTTCAGACTTATCTTTATAAACCTTCAAATAGAACCATAAGAATAATGAAAACCAAAGTATTGCTTCTTATATAAAGCTGAAGCACAGCTGAAAGACCAGTATATACAGCCACACATCAATTAGCAGATGAAAAAGCTACAAAGACAATATATCAACAGAAAAACATCAAACAAAAAACCAGCGTGGCAGACAATAGGCCTTCTTAAATTCTTTGAAACAAGATTGGCATCTGTGATGGGTAAATCCTGGCTCTTACATGTTTCATGTGAAAACTTTCTCCATATTCATTACAGCAATATACTAAAATGTCAGAGGAGTAACTTCTCAGCTCTCAGGCCCTTAGAAACAAAAGCAAAATAATTGATATATTATTTTTGAAAAGGAACAGCCTGATGGTAAAAAAAAACTGTTAAAGACCATAGAGAGAACTTCTGACCTATTTCTTCCATTCACATCCAGCTTTTTACATGTTGCCTCTACCTTTTGGTTCAAGTATGTGTTCATCAGATGCCTAAACCATGATGTCAGCTTTGAAGATCATTGCCATAGCTTTGATGGAGAGAGGAACTTTGTCAAATTGAAACTTAAACTCAGGAGCACTGACCCACATTTTAGCACAGACAAAAACCCTGGAAAGAAAGCACTGAAATGAATAGAGGAGTGTTCATATTTGATCCCCAAGTATTAGAACCAAGTCCTACTCTGGTGTAAATTGCCACCACGATAGATATAAGTGGGGCAGTTTGTGCCTCCGGGGAGCTAAACAGTTGGATCTCATTTCAAAACACGGATCCTAAAGACATGCAATGAAACATTATCACAAGCACCTGAAGAGCCTTAGTCCTCAGAGCAGGTATTTCACTGCCTAACTCACGTGCCCAAGATGAACATTCAAACAACCTAATTTTCTAGGTGACAGGTAAATGTACCATCAAACCATAGCAATGAAGTGCAGGTCATCTCAAATTTCACGTTCAGGAACTCCCAAAATGCCATGAATTACATTCAAAGGAAGGAGAATCTTTAAAGAAGCCATGCCTTTCCAGTCATCCTAATGCCACCAGCCAAAAAATACACCCTGGTAACACAACCAAATGGACACCAAGACCCCCTCAGATGGAAGCAAGGCTGGCAGCAGGTGAAGCAGAGCTCAAGCTTGAAGATTTGCCCAAGCCTCAGCACTGTGGGCAACTTTCCACTAAAGGAAGTCCTGCTTCTTTCCCCTTTCTCTCTCTTTGTGCTTGTATTCTTAGAGTCACACACAGGCAAAGAGGACTTCGGTACTGAAGAGTTCATCTGCTCCTGCTCCTGCAGCTTCTTCATTTGAAGGCATTGACAATGCAATTAGTTGCTGTGTCACAGGCCAGATGCTAACAATAACTGATGAACAAGAGGGGAAACATGTGCCACGAGTTCTGGTGTGCCAGAGAGTACAAGGGACACCGGTAAGAACAGCGCAGGGGACAAAAAGGAAAGACTGGGGGAGAAGCAGAGGCCATCCCTGTAGTGCCACCACTGTCAGTGTGAGGGAGACCTTGCACTGACATCCACCTTTCCTCCTTCCAACCAATCAAGCAGCCTCTCCCTCCTTCCCCGGAAGACACTTAAATAAATGGCCACGCTCTTCCCAGTGGAACCTTCTGTTCAAAAAATTG
Source organism: Mystacornis crossleyi (assembly GCA_013400655.1). Taxonomy (NCBI): domain Eukaryota; kingdom Metazoa; phylum Chordata; class Aves; order Passeriformes; family Timaliidae; genus Mystacornis; species Mystacornis crossleyi. The sequence continues at coordinate 16,816 of VYZQ01037255.1, forward strand.
TTTGAAACAAGTCCCCATGCTTCCTCCAATTGGAATTTTCCAGGTCCGGAGGCCAAGACAGTGCACAGGCCCGTTTTGCAGCCACTTCATCACTGAGAAGCATGGACCTTATGGAGTGGTCAATGAGATTTGGTCCTGCTCCTGTCTCCACAACACTGAGGCCACCACTGGGGGTCTGTGACTGCCTTTCACACCAGGATCAATGAGTAAGAGGAATAGCATTTGAAAACTGGAGGCTCCTCAGGACACTAAGTAGAAAGGATTCCTCTTTCCTCTTGGACACCGTTAAAAACGAGGTTCAGTCTTCTGCTGAAATTTTTAGAGCGTTTAATAAAAGGACAATTAGAAGACAGGAAAGCAAAGATTACATATGGCCAGGTGCTTGGCATACAGACAGGAAGCACACCTTAACTCAGAAAAGTATTTCTTTATATGTACCAGCATGTTGCATATTCATAGACCCTTATGCATGACTCAAACATTCCTTTTTTGGTACTCTCTTGGTGTCAAACCCCCCTCCACTCCCTCTTGCAGAATAATTTAACATTTNAAAAATAAAAGAAACTATATTCATACAGCAAAGTTTTTTTAACATTACACATATAGCATTCATCTTAATATTTGCGAGAAGCCAATAATATAATATGTACTTATAACAGACACGAAATATTACTTCATGGAAAAAGGATGGCTTAAGTCTACACAAATGAGCCAAGACAACCACTTATCTTTGCCTGTGTTCCAAACCCTCAGCAGTGTATAGTGGCTTAGCATAGCATCCCTCTGCCATAGATAGGTGTCTTCTAAAAAACAGCTGTCTCATTCACACAGCTCAGCACACAGGCAAAGGACCTCACATCCAGCTGCTCCCACGTATGTGACATGCCTGTAGAGGCAGTGCCATCAGCCTCCAGCCTCCCCTCCCTTGGTCTCTGCCACCACCCTTTCCAGTTCATTCGAAGAGGAATGGGGGCTCTTCATGAGACTGTGGTCATTCCTCAATGGAAATAGAAAACAGAAATTCCTTCTCTGGTCCACCTAAAATACACACCTGCTTCTACAGGTGCTCAGGCAGAGGGCTGGGTAACAGTATTTTCCGGTAATGCAGAAGGCAGCTTTGCCACTGGGAGTGTCAAGACAAGACTCTCTGAACCTCCAGACAGGAAGAGCATATGCACTTGTCTTGCTCCATACTGATGTAATCATGCTTCCACCTTTCCTGGGAGCTGAACTATAGTCCCAAAACGCTATCCTAGCTGATGTTTTCCTACCTTTAGTGCTGCGGAGCCTTTATGTTCTCTGTAAGACCTTTCCCAAAATCTTCCTTGAGAATTGTGGTCTGCTGCTTCACACACAAGTGAACAAGGCCTGTACTGGGTCCTTCAGCCTTCATGAGGTTGTGGATCCTGTGCCAAAATCCATCCCATTTTAAGGAAACTCACCCAGCATCACCAGCCAAAGAGTTGAACATTTTGTGAACTGAAATACACATCTCGTGATAATTTAAATATGTGCGAAGAAGAGTTTAATTCCGCTGCTGCCAGCCATTCTGAATATTTAAATATAGTACGGAAATTCTCTTTTATTTTATATAAACTGTTTTAATGAGGAAGCTGAAGGCTCTGCATTCTCCTGGCCTGTGAATATAAATAGCTGAGCATCTAGCAGGCCTTTGTTGTTGTTGAGCTAAGGCAATCTGAAATGACAGCAGACAAGGGAGCCAGGAAACGAAGACGCTACTAACTAGTAGCACAGAGTCCTCATCTCTAGTCCTTCCTGGATGTGTGGGGTGTCACAGGAATGAAACAAAACGTGGCTCAGATCTAAGTGAGAGACAAAGCAGCTGGGATAGTGCAGCTGGATTTGCCTTAGGTGCCTTCCCTCTCACCAGACACCTGTGGCTGGTATCAGGCAGCCCAGTGATAAACACTCCTTCCATCAGGCCCTGCGTGATAGAGAGCTGAATATGCTCTTTCTTAGGGAAAAAAAAATAAAAAGAGGAATTAAGAATAATAGTAAATAAATCCTTCACAGTCCTATGGATGTTTCACAAGCACACAGTACTGGAAAGGACTCTGTTCATTTTTCTTGCATAGTAGGCAGTATATCATAGAATCATAGAAACATTTATGTTAGAAAAGACCTTTAAGATCATCAAATCATTCTAGTAGGGCTTTGGCCCTTCTAATTTCTTTCCTGCATAACCTCATGACATCCTTGTAGTCCTCCTGAGTTGCTTGCCCCTTTTACCAAAGGTCATAGTCTCTCCTTCCAACACACCACTAACTCTTGTGACTTTGCTGCCATATGGATCTCCATCCTCTACCTCCACTGCGATAGCAAACTGAAGGGCCTTGCTAGCACACTGTCCCTAAAACATTGGCATGATGCCCTCAGGCCTTTCTCTAACAAGCCTGGCTTTATCTCTTTCCCCCTTCAAATCTGGCTTAAAGTTCTTTCAATGAGCCCTGTTAACTTCTGTGCAAAGATCCTACTGGTCCCCTACTTCAGGAATTCTACTGTTGACTTCATCTTAGTACTTCCCGTCTCAGCACTTTTTGGCTTCCCTCAGTCAGTTCCTTAAACACTCTGTAAATTGTGTACAATTACCTTAACATTGCAACAAACCATTTCCTTAGGGGCAGAATATAAAATCCTTTACCAAGTTCCTGATAATTTAGGTCTAAAGCATTTCCTTATCTTGAACCCCAGTTATCTTCCTAGCAAAATCTATCAGGGTAGTTTGGCACACTTCAAATAGGAAAACATACGTTGCATGTTTATTTCATTTTCCCCTGTGCATTTAATTAATCTCTCCTTTAGAACTTACTTTAAACACTGCTTGGTATTATTATGGTCAAACTAAAAGGTCCGCTGTGGCCTATGCAACTTTTGCTCCTTTCTTTAAACATAGATTTGCTACTTGTCATTCTTAATGTACCACCCTAATTAGACAGATTTATTGAAAATCCTTTTTACTGGACTTGCAGTGTTACGTCTTTCAGAAGACTGAGATGGAAATTGTCCAGCTTCCCAATTTGAGCCCATTAAGTGATTTGAGTTTTTCCATTTCCCCTGTTTCTGTTGGCTGGCTCCTTTGTCTCTCTGATCACCCTAACTTTCCTTCCTTTCTCTTTAACCATTACAGAATATCATATGAACAAAACTGGACAGTCTTGGGAACCGGTAAATAGAAAGGGGATGAAATTTAACATAAAATATGTAATTAGGGATCAGCAATGACAAATTTCTTTCCAGTGTGAATTGTTGCCCTGCAGAACTTTTGCATTGTTGAGCAACTGTCTTCTGTGTAAAACAGGGATAATTCCACTCTTCAAATTCCTTTACGTTTAAAAATCAAGAACAGTATTCAGATACTCACTTAATCAGAGCCACTCAAGTACCTAAAACAAAGCAGTGTAATTGGATCATCAGATACCATAAATCATCACCTCTTCAAAATCAGTCTAGTGACCCTAATCTACACCTGTAACACCTGAAAAAGGGTTTTGTTTGTTTGTTTCTGTTATAATATTTATGTCATTAAATGACCATTAGACAGAAAGAAAAAATATCTACACGATAAAGGCTCTTTTGCATATTCAGAGATAGGCACTGATTAATACAGACACAGAGACAAGAATCATGCATTCATATTGAGGCAGAAAGATCTTTTCAAATAGCTTTTGTTATCCAATAAAATTAGCATAACTGTTTCATCCTATTAGAAAGTCTAGAAATACATTTAGGAAGCTTTTTTCAAATGTCTACTGTTAAAACTCAAAACCGACAGAAGCTCTCAGAATTGAGTAAGGGCTGCAATGAGAGTTTCAGTGTCTTTCACTCGATCTGGTGGGATATCCTAACAGGATCCACGTTGCTGCATGCACAGGACATCCTAGAACCCCCTTTTCCTTACAAGCCCCCAAATATGCAAATACAATTCTCCACACACGCACAGACACACACATACACCCCACTTTGTGGAAAATATCCTGAATTACTACTTGATATTTATTTATCTTCTTTGAGGTTCAAGCTCAGGCTGGAGCTTGGCTGTTCCAAGCACTGGACAAACTTGCTGAACTCTGCTGGGGGGAGCCACACTTACACCTCTGTAAGGTTACACAGGATAAACTCACAGCAGGAAGGCAGAGCAAGTTACAGAAGAGTCAGTGGTAGTGGTAGTGACTTCTCTGCCCTTTAAGCCGTATGTTTTAGTGTCTCCTCTGTTCACTGTACAGCTCTGTTTGATCCAGACAGTCACCAAAAAGGCAGGACTTCATACTGAACCCTGTGTTTTCCCCCCATCCTTCTCCTCCACCACTTGGACAATCCCCTGGACTCTTTCAACAACCACCAGCCACGTCTTTACACTAAGCTTTCTTGGCCTTTCTGCCATCTCAGATCATCAGCATTAACGACTTCTTGCCTGCCCTTATTCTTTTATCACCCTCTTTATCTTTCATTTCTCCACCTGTAAATATTATCTACGCTGCATTCTTTCATTCACAGACCTTTTGCCTTGCATTCCCCTAGCTGCTCCTACCCCAAATCCCAGCTGATCCATACCAGCTGGTCTCTGCTATGTCTCACACAGCAGGGCATCTCTAACGGGAACCCTCCTGCCTGGCTACCTTTCTCCACTGTAAGTGCTTTGTTCCCCCATTCAATTCTGCTCATTTCCTAGACTTACTACTCCAGCTCAGCACAGTTAAATCTCAGACTCACAGCCACAATCCCCTCTTTGTCACATCTGGCTCATTCTTCAGACTCTCCTGCCTCCTCCAGCCCCCACTTCAGCTGTCACATGGGATTTCACCCAGTTCTTCCATGAGAAAATGACAAACCATGATCTTCCTCTTCCAGCAGCTTTGCCTTCTGTTTCCTCTTCCCCTTCTAGAACTCCTTTCCCATTCTTCTCTCCTACAGATGAAAAACCTCCTATGTGGCTCTCCTCCTTTCTTTTATTTGCCACTGAACCAATCCTACCCTACCTCCTGCCTTTCCTCTTGCTCTTGTCCTCCTATTCTCTCTTTGCCTTGACCTCTCACGCCCCTCTGCCTCTTAACTCTCGTAACACAAATACCATTCAATCTCTTTCCTCTTAAAATATTCTCATCTTAAAACACTCTTTCATCTTAAAACATTTATTTTCCTCCATAAATACCACGTCTTTTCCTCTCCTCCCTTCCTCACCAACCTCTATGAATATGCCAAGTACAAACGCTGCCTGGAGTCCTCCCCACTAGTTCACTGCAGCTTCCTCTCCTTTGCAACCACAGCCAAAATCTTTACTTAACGTGCTGAGCAAACTTCAGCATAGTCTTGTCATATGGTTTATCCCATTTCCCGAAGCTGAGCGGAGGAGAGAGAGAGGCAGCAGGCAGGAATTATGCAGTGAGACTCATTTATTTAATTAATTAACAGCTCTTTTATAGGATAATCTTCTCATAGTTTAATTGGTCAATTTTCTAACCATCCCTCTGGGGTGATTGGTCAAAACTATTTTGAAAATATTTTCTCTACTTGTTCAAAACAATTCGCAGGTGTCTATAATTTACAAAATCCTACTAATATCTTCTGTGAGAAGGAGAAATTTCACACGGGATTAAGAAAGCAGCAAGAAAATCCTTGATTTGCAGTCTTTTTGCATCCACATGGTCTGAATACTCTGTTCTCACCTGCTGCAGCACACTGGCTGCCTGCCGTGGTCTCTTGTGCAGTTTTAACCTGAAGTGGTGTCTCTCTTCAGCAACCGAGGTGTTACTCACTTCTATTGCACCACCTTGGAATCTGTTCCTTTTGCATGCCCTCCAGAAGACACTTTTCCAAAAGGAAGAAAAACCTGAAGAGCAGGAAGGGGTGTCAACCCATGACACCAGCTCTTCTGGAGTTCATGGGGCTTTTCTCCGTCTATATTTCATTCCTTGATAATTTCAAGCACAAACATAGATTCCGCTCTGATCTCCATGTAGCTGTTTCCAGGCTCACTCCTCTAACACAAACTTGTCTCCCTAGGTCCATACCCACAGCATCTCTAATAATTCCTCATGGACACACATACATTAAATGCAGCTTATTGTAACTTACACAGCGTTCCTAATGGTCTTCTTCCTTCCTTACTGTGTGCTCTCTTCAGTAATTCCCCTCTAGATCATCACAGACATAAAAATGCTATTACTTTTCTTGTTCTGGTCAAGAACTGGAGCAACATTTTCATCTCCTATCTCTCACCATGCATATAGATCCAGGGGATGTCTAAGGTTTGCATATTCTTTCATCATCCAGGCTCTCATCACCTCATGCCTTTATTACTGCAATATTTCTTTTTCTGACCTTTACAAATGTGAACTTGCCCTCCATGTGTCCATTTAGGATGCTGCTAGAAATATAATTTTCCTAACACATCACTCTGACCATGTCATTTCTCTTAGCAGCTGTAGACTGCTGTCCCCATATCTATCTCATTAGTGTAATCCACTCGTCTTCATTAAGGAAATGTCAACTTCTTCCTAGAGTCAACCAAAGAGGTCAATCCCCATCACCTACTTATTAATTTTTCCAGCAGACATGACCCATGATGTTTCTGGTGCCATCCCTCAGTCTTTGGAAGATCATCCTGTAAACATCCGCACTTCTTATTCATTATCCTTCTTTACAACTCCTGTAGGAATCCCACATTTTGTGTGCTCACAGGGATGTGGTTTGCCTCCTGGTGTTCTAAAGCCACTACCGCTCTCGCTGAACGTAATTACTTTGAAGTCTCGTTGTACTCTCTCATAAGGCTGCATTAGTTGCCAATATTTAAAGTGCAGCCACATGTCAGAAGGACAGGGACATTCTTCTGATCCATGATTTCTGATCCATGATTAAGGCTCGTAAATCTGAGGGTAGAACACTAACGGTCATTAATAACAGTGAACGAAATCCCTATTATACTGCTCCTGAGCTGAGGTATGAGAGATTTAGTCCCTTGCCTCAGGTCATGAAGAAAGACTGTGGCAGGGCCTGGACTCAATTCCGGCTTTATAAGCCCCTGCCCTAACTGCAGTACTACCTTTCTTTCATCTGTTTTTGTAGTTATCTACAAAGGATTATGATTTCAGCAGGCTCAGCTGGGCAGTTAGGAGTATTTATTTATAAAAGAATTTGGCTTAATGAGAAAGAAAATGGATAAATTTCCTTTTTTTTCTCTCTGATTTCTCTCCTGCAGGGAAAATATGTTAGTTTATACTCTTTTATTTTAAGTGGGTTCTATTCCAAATTATCTGTTAAGGGAGCTTGGATTCCAGAATTCACATGATTTATTTATTTACTTATTTATTCCTTAAAAACAAAGAAACACCGTCTTATTTCTTTCTTTTGGTGCTAAAGAGGAAAATGTGTAGTTAAGAGTTCCAGCAGTACTTTGTGAGCAAGGAGCCATTAAGTAACACACATTACAAATTATTGTCATTATTTCTGCTAAATCTACAAGACATAAAGGCTTATTTTCTGCTGGTTCTGCAATAGTTAAAGAACTCATTCCCCTCTTGAAGCTTTTCTAAATGCACAGAAATACTTTTTCAAGAAGAAAAAGCAATATTAATATGGATTTTTATTGCAGGAGATGACAAAATAGTTCAGACCATTTCATCTCTATTAAAGTACAATAATTGTCCATATTTTTATTTTTAAAGTGAATAGAACACAACTGCACTCGTATTAAATCTTTCCTCCAGTTTTTACAAATTTTTAGCAGTAGGCAGAAAGGATAAAAATGCTGGGATTTCTCAAAAGGATTTGGATGTTCAATTAAATGAATAGGAATTAAGCATGCAGTCCTGCAGGCAGCTCTGCAAATATCAGTTTCTCTTGAGAAGGGCACGATCCCATCATTTTTACTCAGGCAAAATTTCCATTTGTCTTCACTGGCAAATTTGTTTGAAAGCCAAGCTTGACTGAAATTTGCCCTTTAAAAATCATGATTAAAACCAGTTGCAGTTCTGTTAAATTACATATATGTTCTTAGTATTTTTAGCAGATATATATTATCAAACTAATTATCTCAGATGTGTCAGAGGAATGTGTCAGGTTCTTATTACTTGTGGTAAAGAAACTTTTTAATGAATTGCTATTTAAATTTGATGCAATTAAAATATTAAATTGCTTTTTCAAAATATGATGGGCCAAGTCCTCCTGGAACTCACACGCATGAACCAGTGATTTCACCCACTAAAGGATTTTAGAAAATCCCTGAACAGGAGGATGGCTTTGCTGTATCTCAGTTGTTTGACTTCCAGTCTTACGTCAGCAGACTAAGAGTAATTTCAGCATCAAAAACTGCAAAGGTTGAATACCTGGATAGCCTAACTCCAGTGCTGTCTACTGCTTGAGTTTCACTGGATGCCTGCAGCAGAACTCCAGCTGTGACAGGAGGGAGCACAGACCTTGTGCTGGCCTTTCTATCCAGGGGCAGTTTTAACCTCAAAGAAAACACTAAAGGCCTGAACTTGCTGCATCACTATGTTCAATAAAACATCTATTATTGACTTCCCTAGGATCCGAATCAAGACTTCAATAAAGTCCCTTTTTTAATGAGTCCATTTGGAAAACAGTTGGGATTTCAAGCACAGATTTCAAACAAAGCATTTGAGACTTTAATGTATAAAATGAAAAAAAATGGCTGTCCTAATTTACCTGTCAAAACCATTCCATTTTAAAAGTCAAATCTAGAGCATTGCAAGGTATTGCAAGAATTTCTACAAAAATAAATCTTTTTGCTCCTAGATATAGCTGCAAGTAGCCTCTCTTCAGGTTTTTCCATTTGTGTATAAATAATCCCTAGTGACGGCTGGAGTAGTCCTGTTAAGCTTTTCTTCCTCAGTTGTGCTGTGCATCTGACAAACCAAACCAGAGAATGCTTTCATCCCAGAAATCTTGCATGTTATTCGAGGTGGAGGTAGGCTGCACAGGAGTTACTTAAGGGTTTTGGGGGTTTTTTCCCAGTGGTGGCATGGGCTAAGTATACTCACAATAAAACGTTTTAAAAATGAGATTTACTATGACTTCCATGGATCTCAGGGGAAGAAGGAAGGTAAACGGAGGGTTGAAATAATAAGGTCGTTGTAAATTCAAATTTTTTTAAATAAAAATTGGATTCCAATGGCAGGCAGCAGAGCCCCATCCAGTCAAGTTTAACTGGCAGCCTTCCAAAGGCAAGATGAAAGGTCCTCTGAGTAGTAGTTGTCTAAATGGTTATTGTGTATCTTCTTCATCTACTTTACTGTATCTTTATAATTCAATGATATCATTCCTTTTTTTCCTTTCTTGTTTTCCTCTCAACTACTGCAGGAAAGGATCTGAGCAACATTGCCATAGGATGCAGGCAGACTCTGTGGCTCCCCATATTTTTTCTGGGTCACTACCAGTTGTATACAAGGAGTTGTGAGCTGCTGGCTGCCCAAGCAGGACGTAAACACTGCCTTCTCCCAGACACTCACCTGCATTCCAGCTCTCTGCTTGCTTAGTGCTGGAGGTGGTCGGCTCACTCAGAGTTGTTGCTTGGGTGAGGGATTGCTGCTTTTGCTAGAAACTCCATGGTAAACAGGCAAACAGTGGATCTGCTAGGACAGGGTGAACACTATGCTCGAAGGGGCCTCCAGCAGCAAGGCTAGTCAGTTGGTGGGGGAGACTGGACAAACACCTGAGAATCGGAAGAATTTTAGAATATTGTGTTGAACAACCCCAGAGCCAGCATTTCCTGACTCTGTAAGGCTTTAGGGAGCAGGAGTGAAGGTCTGGTCCTGAGATGCTGAAAGGCTTGATCAGATGTGAAAGCAGAATCAGAGGAACAGCTCCGTTAGCTCTTTCTTTTTCCCTTCTGTACCAGAGTGCTTTCCCTTAGTCCAAGTAGTCCACTTCCAGAAATACAGATTATTCAGCTGAGGAAAAGTTAGCAAGACTGAGACCTCAGTTTGCATGTTCAACTCCAATAATTTCTTTACTGACTGTAATTTCTGTTTTTCTGCTCTGACTTTTTTTTTTTTTTCATGATGACAAAGAGAAGAAATGAACTGCCTAATTTTGATGTAGCTTTAGAATACTCCTCAGGTCTTTGGTCTCATGCTTGTCTGCCTCTTCCTGAGTATTCTTACTTGCAACAATCTCTTTTAATTCACTGCCTATTAACCTAGTTGTATTATTTTGTAATGCACATGGGTTCTATGAAAATACAAAAAAAAAGGATAGGAGAAATATAAATGGGATCAACTGTTTTATATATGTATTACTGTCTATTATACCTATCTGTAAAAAACCTGAAGCAACAGATCCCCAATTTTTCTAGCAAAATCCAACATAAAGGTCTTGATTTATTTCCCAGAAAATAAAAATTAATAAATACAGAATAGAATTACAGAAGTGACCCAGCCTATTCAGGAACAGAACTGGTTTATAAAATCACTGATATCAGAATATTGCCAAGTACCACAGTTCCTGATCCTGCCACAAGCCATCGCCTATAGCTTGTACTAATTTCAGCAGAGTTCATAAGCAGAATAACTGCAGGGTATTTGCAAAGCTAGTTAGGCTCTTAATGACCATTTTTTGTTATCCTTTGATAGACAAATCTCAATAGACCATTCTCAATACTGGAAGTTTTGCCTAGAGAAAAGTGTAGGATCTGTTTTAAACTAAATGGATCACAGATACTGTCCAGCTTCAAAAACAAACGAACAAAAAACCAAAACACTTAATCAAATTCACATTCAATTACATATAGCATTACACAACACTGGGGGCCAGAACCTGCATTAGTTTATCCAGTTCTGGAAGAGGTGTATTACATTAAATTAACAGAGGAAAGAGAGTTAAAGCTCTATATACCAATAACATCCTCTTTTATAAGGTATTTGCCCTGGCTCTCATAGAGAGTGATTTCATCTTTGCAAGAATATGTGCCCCAGTCAGGTTATTTGAACACCACACGTAGAGAATATCTGCAGCCCCTCACACCTGCACACGGCATACTCTGTCCACACACCCATCCCTGAAACCTCTAACCCCAAAACAAGTATCCGTCATGGAAATAAAAACTACTTTTAGTTTTCACTTTCATGACAGATCCTGTTGGTACGAACCTGAAATACCTGCCTTGTTTTCAGCTCACAGCTCTTCTCAACATTGGACAGCAACAACACTTACTTCACTTTCATCACATAAGTGAGCATCAAAAAGGAAACATCTCCATTTGTATTTCTGAGCAAGCAAAACACTTTATTTTATCAAACTGCCATAGACTTGCTTTTTCTGTGTTTCAGTCTGGAGGTGTCAAAGGAACACACACCTCTATAGCATTTGTGCATGGCTCTTCATCATGGCTGAGAGCTACAGTATAGGCAGATCCTCACCCCAGAAAGGCCATCAATTGAACTACAACACTGCTGGTCAGCATTATGAGTCTCCCTCCTTTAACACTTCTCTCATCCTATGATAAAGTTTGTTAGAAGTGTATGAGAAAACCTTTAAAGCAGGCAAGGAGTGACACCCCCCGATATTTGTACAGAGCTCCCCTATGTGCACAAGTTTCACTTCTGAGCCGGGGGCAGTGACTGTGCGAAGTGGCTCTCTGGCCCTCTGCAGACACACATACGCAGGAGTGCGCGTGCAGGAACGCTCACTGCACCTGAGCCCGGGGAATCCCTGGCCACCACAGATACTGCGTGTTTAGAGTTAGTTCACACACTCATACACACACATGGACACAAGCAGACTACAGCAAGATCGTTCGAAGACCGCCTTCTCCTGCATTTAATCACTTCATCTTGATTTGTCTCATCTTCTCTATGGTTAACACTTATCAGAGCTGCCATTACACATAACCCAGTGCCACGCAATTTCAGCTGTTTCTGGCAGGAGAAATGGACATTCCTGATCCCAGGACAAAGCAGGTGGAGAAAGAGGAAAGAGTCTCACTTATTTCAGGATGAAAAACCTCTCTCGTAACTGCAGCTCCATTCGCAAAGGTGAGCTCTGTTGACATGTTTGCCCGCTGTCAAGGTTGAACTTGTTTATGCCCCGAGCACAGCGAGCACACGTGGCAGAGCAAGCCAGCTCTCCACGGCCAGCCCAGCACATAGCATCCTCGCCTAGATGGAGAACAGCAATCACACCACTGGCATTGAAACCAGCAGCAGGGTGTCTGGGTGCTGACAGGCTTTGGACATACCCACTTGCCCTTTACAAATGGGGCTGAAGACACCGATCTATTTCCTAGGAGTTGTTAAATAGCAGCTGGATATGAAGGGACCCTAGCAACACGTCCAGGATCCCAAGCAGTGATCCGGGTACACCACCTGTGTGGGCTGATTTGGTACAAGCCTCTACCATGCTACTCACATCCACTGCTCACCCTGGAACAAAACACGTACGTGGGCAAACATGCGAGACCACCCCTCCTCAATAAGTAGCTTTAAGCAATAATTCCACTTGCAATGTCTGAGGAGGGAATTAATGAAGGCTATCAAGAGAGTTTGGGACAGAGAACACACTTGGAAACAACTCGTTTGAAAGATGGCACTGTGTGAGAAGCAATGATTTCACTACAATGGAAATAAACCAATGGGGAATCTTCTGATTGCAACAGAAGAACCATGGGAGGGAAATGTTATTTTGTAGTACAGAGGAACCATGCCGTGGGTAGCAAAGATGCTGTCATCCTTTACTGAAACCCTCATCATCCTGCAAAAACATGCATCTTCTGTTTAGATAGGGGTTTATGCATGTGGCCCCTTCCTATACTTCGGATCAAAGAAACATTTGAGGCAAAATGACCATCACCTTGAACCACTACCTTGGGGGAAAAATTAAGACAAAGGAGCAAAAGACTAGACAAAAAATAGCACAAAAATGCTTCAGGCAAACAGATGCATCTCCACCCCAAGAGAAAATGATTCCCTTCTAACAAATTCATGTAATGTTTTGTAGATATTGAAAATATTCCAAAGCATAGCTCAGTGTAAACAGTAAGCTGGTTTCCTCCTGCTCTTTAGCATTTCTCTTTGTTTACTCTCCATTTGAGGATAGAAAAAGCCTACATGTGAGCACTGCAAATGGTGTATTTCAGGAAGGATGGGGCATTCAAAAAGGCAGTGATGAAACACAGACATATGTAGCCTCCAATAAAATACTATGTACTTTGCCTGAGCCACCAGGGTCAAACAAAATAAAAAATAAAAATCCAGTGTCTGCTTTATGAATACTGATACCATGGTGATGGGAAGACTATATCAAGCTTAGAGAGAGAGACATGAAAAAGATATTCTGGGGTGTGTGTGTTCTCGCCCTCATTGCCTTCTTGCTCCCACACCCCATGCCTCAGGTGTAGAGATCCCGTGGGAAACTGCCCTGGCAGTGCTTCTGGAAGCAGTGCCCGGCCAGGCCAGTTCACCCATTGTAAGGAGAGGTACTTGGCTAGAGACACCAGCTCCCGTCTGTGAGCCCAAATGGCTCTGCTCAGCCCTTGCTCGTCTCAGGAGAACCTGGCATGTTCATCTGGTAAAAAAAAATAGCCCTTACCTTTGGCAATCAGCTCCTCCAGCTCTTGGTCGAATCCTTGTCGGTGGCATTTCCTCCAGAGCCCCATATTGGTGGAGTTGTACTGTCTGTTGCACTCGTCGACTGCGCTCATAGCAAAGATCTGCCTCCTGTTTCTTGCCAAGAGGAGTTTCCCTTCCCAGCGGTCCAACCTAGACCTGCTGGCCCTGAGAGGCAGGTTGTTGTTGGAGTTATAAATGAAGCCAGGATCATTTCTCTTAGTGGTGATGCTCTTGCACCTCTCTCTGTGCTTCCTGGCATCAGTTTCGTACCAATGGTCAGAGCAGATTGCCACAGCCAGCATGCCAAGGGCACACAGAGCTAAAGAGAGGCCAGCATAGAGCAGTAACCTTCCAGCAGCCATGCCTCAGCTTCACAGAAACACCATGGACATCTTCACAACAGGCAAAGCCGTTGGGGGTGAGACCACGCACAGACCTCCGGAGCAGCTGCTAGGTGTCACTTGGCAGAGACTGCCTCAAACATCCCCAACTCCCGTGGCTCACATCCACGCTGCAGAGGGATGCTTAGAGCACTACAAAGTTCTGCCCTGGAGGCAGTCTTGGAGTCTCATCTGCCTCTTCTCCTCTGCAGAGGAGACCTGGCGAGGAGAAACAGCCTTTCACCAGTGACCCACCTACACAAAGATGTCCTGCTCCCCTCACCGCGAGCACCCGAGCGACAGGGGCTGAAGGGATGTATCCCCCTGAAGAGACCTGAAGGCTGATCAGTCCATTAATCTCTTTCAATCTGGCCCGCTCAGAAATCCAGAGGAGATGGCTTTCAGATCAGCAAGCTCACTACAGCATCATCACAGGACAGAAAAGTTCAACAGCCTGACATCTCCCACTTGCAAGCAGCCAGTTGTCCCGGTTTCAGGAATGGGTGACTTGTCTTTTCTTTGTCAGTGGCTCAGCAAGAGCGTCATGGTCTGGACGGTCGGTCACTTGCTTGGGTTTAAAGCGGGGTCGAAAGGGAGGGAGCAAGAGGGGGGGAGCAATCTGTTGTTGTTGTTGCCGCTGCCGCTGCTGCTGCCGCTGCTGCTGCTGCTGCTTCTGTTTGAAATCGTGGTTAAAACATCCCCTCCCCGGTTGGCTCTGGGAACGCGGGCACGCACGGGTCTCTCCCTCAGCAGACTTCGCTGACAGTCACTGGCATCTTGGCTTCGGAGACACCTCGGCTTCTCTCTGCCAGCCTTGCCATTCACTCGCCTGCTTTTGTCGCCGGCGCTGTCATCCAGGCAGCCGAACGTCGCGCTGCCTTCCTTCCCCGGCGCGCCCGGGCAGCGCTCCGGCAGCCTCCCGGCTCCGGGCCGGGCTGAGGCGGCGGGAGCAGCCGCAGCCGGGCGGGAGCAGCCGCAGCCGGGCAGGAGCCGCCGCCGGCCGCGCACCGCCCGCTAGGCAGCGCGGGGGGCAGCCCTCGGCCCCGGCATCCTTCTTCCACACACACGCACACACACACGCTGCTGCCCCCCCTTCCGCCGGCAGCTGAAAAGCTTCCTCCGTCCCCGGCGCTGGGATGTGTTGTGCACAGTTTTCCTAACACGGCGGCACGTTAGCCATCTGCAAGATGAAGGCAGGCAGGGCTACGGCTGGCGGAGAGGATGCTGAGGAAAGGGGAGGGGAGAGAGGTCGAGGGAAACCGAACCAAAACAAACCGGGGCGGAGGGGCGGAGGGGCGGAGGTGGGGGGGAGCTACACACCTTACACGGGGAGAGGACAGCAGCCCCTAACTGTTGTCAACAGCTTTCGGGCTGCACCATTTCTCTGCCATATGGCCCGATCTCCTCGTCGGAGCTGAGATGTTTTAGCTCAGCAGCTTCATACGAATCGTATCCCCGGCATCAGTAGTTATATATTCAGACATATTTTTTTCTCCTTAAATTTTCACTCCCTTTCTCTTTAATGGGAATAACTCACCCATCTTGTAGAGATCAAGTGCAACAGAAGGCGAGCTGGAGTCCCCAAGCTTTAGAAATCTCATTTCACCGTTTTAAACCCAAATAATAGCAAATCCAATCTTCTGTACACCTGGGAATCTTTCCTTGTTCAAACACCGAGCCCTGCAGCCTTGGCCGAAGCCTACAGACCGAGCATACAGAGCGCTGAGCCAAAAGCCAGTGATGTCACCCATGCAACGTGAGACTCATTTCTTATTTCTCTATCCTCCTTAAAGATAAACTGCACCACTTCCCAGGCAGGAAATGTCGAAGCCTTACTCTCTTAAGAGGGAAAAATGTAAAACCTGGATTTAACTGGATCCTGATCATTCTTGGTCACAAGCCCTTACATTATGTCAACCAAATCCAAAACAAGCGGAGCCGTTTCCCACTGCACCAAAAAAAAAAAAAAAAAAAAAAAAAAAAAAAAAAAAAAAAACCCCACCCTGCCGCAAAATACAGAGAATGCGCTTGAAAAAAACCCTGAATTGTAGATCTTCTGTGCGATCCAGAAAGCTGAGGCCTCCAGACTCTGAACTGTACTGTTTAAAAAGGAAATACACATGGTCATTTCCCCTGCACCAAAAAAGGTCTGGATGCTGGCACATCCTGATCTGCGAGTACCACAGCATCCTGGAGATGACAGAGGAACCAAGTTAGGCCCATCCAGTATTTGGCTCCCAGTGACTCCACAGCATGAACAGCAAAGAGTGCTGTTGCTCCTACTGCACCAAAACGTCCACAGCCCAATGCCTGTCCACAAATGTATGCTGCAAAAATCTACATCCACGCTGGATCCCACCAGCTTTTGGCCCCTGAATCCCAAGCTGTGCCATCTGAATTAAAAATAAGCACAGCCTTTCTGGGGCTGGAGACAGCCCTTGGGCCCAGGAGGGGAGTCCTGCGGTTTTGCTAGCTTTTAACCCTAGCCACCCAAATTGTACTTGCTCCAGTGTGGAGAGCAGGTGTGGAATGTAGTAGATCTTTATGTACCAGAAATACCTACCTGGATTGTCTTGTGGAATAGAGCTGCATCAGGAAAAAATACACCCACATGGCTGGATCATAACAATTTTTGACCCCAAACCAAATTGTATTATCAAAAAAAGGCAAAACAACTCCTTCCATTTTACCTGGCTAAACCAGGGCCTATATCCACTGGGATTTGCAGCTATGGAAGAGTGTCTGTCCCATTAAACCATGAAACTGGCAAAGAAAAGTCACTCATCCAAACCATAAATATTACAATCATCTGCATCTACTGAACCAGGTGTATTGCACAATTTCAGTGTTGTGTTATGAATATTAACTGTATCTGGAAAGCTCTAGGCAAAGTTAATTGTTTTACTGAAACAAGGAACTGGTTTAATCTTTTTAGCAGTAACTTCCCCTTGTTGTTAATAATAACAGCAAATATTTAAGGATCTAAGGTTTTTTTTAAAAATAGTTCTGCACAGATGGATCCACTTCTATAACTGGATTGTTCAAGCAACTACGTGTCAGTAGATAAAAAAAATTAGATGTAACAGGGGGCCTGGAGCAGCCATACTTGTTGTCTGTTCAGAGATAAAATGTAGAGGTTTGTGGCCGAAAAGCTGTTGGCTCCTATAAGGAGATGATGAACAGCTTTCTTGTATCACACCCACACAGAGATGAGAGTGCACCTGGATTTGGTTGTCAACTTTTAGCATCAAGTCTCAAGCTGAAGGATGAGAACAGGGAACAGGCCTAATTTTACCAACCATATTTTTTGGCTGATGGTTGGATTTTCTATTTAAGCACGAGAGTCCGCTATGTTCATTCTCTATTTAGATTGAACTGGAAGACAAAACTACTCTCTGTCTAAACACCCAATTTAGACAGAACTGGAAGACGGGGGCTAAGAGCAAAATGGGGGATCCAGCTATTAGAACTGTTTTTCTCATGATACTGGCCAAAGATATGTGAGGGGATGGGAAAATAATATCATTAAATCACACCAACAATTCTTTTCATGTTAAACATGAGGATTACAGTCCAAAGAGCCAACATTTGGTCGGACCCTGGGAGGCCCAGGTGCCAGGTTTTCCCATCACACTCCAAGACAGTAAGATAGTTTGGGGCAGGGGGACTTTTGTACCTGGAGACACCAGACTTGTTCCCTCTTCTCATTCTTAAACATGGATTTGAAAGCCAAAAATTGACATTCAGTTCCAGGTTTTATCTTTTTCTCTGAAAAGGCATTTCAGTGGCAGTTTCTATGTGCTTTTTTTTTTTTTTTTAATTTGCTTGTAGCTTTATCAGATGGTAGTCTGTATCTTTCCGCAAGTCACCTTAAACATATAACTGCAGGAGAAACTGTTCGATTTTATCCCCACTTTAACTCTTAGAATTAAACATTTTTCTCCTTCATCATCATTCCTTTCTTTTCAGGAGGGGCAGAATATAGCTTGCTGCAGGCATTAGGAACCTTCCCTGTGTCTCTTCCCGGGATTATCACAGACAGCCCCTTCTCAGCACAAACAGATCATTATTAAATTCTCTTCCTCCCACCCCACCCCCGCCTCACCACGGGGGGAAAAAAACCAATCCTTGTCGATCTTCAGATGAATGTAAGCTGGCAGAAAGATATTTTAAAAAAAAAACCACAACCCCTCCACACACACTTGGGCACGCGACATGGAAACCACTCCCGACTGTGAATTAAGGGCATCCCAGCACAGGGAGCTAATTCACGGGTCTCAAATGAATCAGGGAGTGAAAATGCCGTTTCAGCGACGGATTGAAAGCTGAGGCTTTCTTTTCTGCGGGTTACTATTTCAGTGATCCAGAGAGAAAGCTAAAGCACACGGGTGCACAGGGAAAATGTCTGAAGGCACGGGACAGAGGAGCGGAGCCCGGTGAGCCTGTTCAGAGCCGGTTCCTTGTGACGAGCCGTGCGCTGCCTGCTAGAGCTCGCTACGGGTGGTATCCTACAGCCAGGGCCAGCCTCCTCTCCATTCCCTCCAGGCACCGTCTCCGCTCTCCTTAGCATCCTCCAGCGACCACCATCGCCCACCGCCTCTCCAGAGAGCTCCAGACACAAAAGCAAAGCGAGCGCCAGCACAGAGGTACACAGAGGTGGGGTCTGGGGCTACGAGGGGGGAAGGGCAGAGCAAATGGACAACCAATTGCAATTTGCTTTTCTTCGCTGTTTTTTTTTAGAGGTTTTTTGTTTTGGTTTTTTGGGGTCTTTTCTACATCAAAATGACCTCCACCATATTTTTTTTCTTCGTCTTTTTTTTTTTCCTTTTAAAGAAAAAGAATTCAGTGCCATCTAGTGGGGGAGGGGATCGAGCAAGTCAAGGTGCTGTCCGTTCCCAGGGATCTATAACTTCTAATTCAGTTATTCAACAGGGAGAGATGACCCTCAGTATTTCCCAGCTCTCTCTGTGATCTTCACCTCCCCAGAGGTGATGTTTAATTTACATGGGCTCCAGCCTTCATTCTTTGAAAAGAATCACCTACTGAAGCCACAGGAACTCGTCCTAGTGTTGTATACCTGAAGCAGTACTGGCTCTGGAGGCAGTTCACTGCCCTAATTACAGGCTTTCAAACACAAGACAGTAATCAAACCAAACACAGATATAACAAATTATGTCTACTAATATTTTTTATCATTCCAGTGCACCTTGGATACTGGTGTACGTGAATCCCCAGCATGTCAGCCCTTCTAACAACACAGCCCTTCTAACAACACACCTAAAAGATGCTACCATAGAAGCATCTTATGATAACTCCCACAAACACTTGACCCATCATTCAAAGAGATTTGGGGTGTTCAGGTGACTCAGAACCAAGCAGAGGCTCTATAAAGGAAGATCTGAACCACAAAACACCATATAAAAGTTTGTAATCTAAACCCCAGGCATTAACCAGCCGTCAATGTCCCTTCTATTTATTTTTTTTAAATGGAAAAAGAGTTTTTCAAAGGGAAGCAACAGCCAGCTGCATAAACATGGGCTAGCTGCACACACATACACACACGGAGACACAGAGAATAGGCACACAGCTGTCTACACACTCACGTGTAGCTGTGCACACACTGATATCTAGCTGCACACAACAGCACCTAGCCGGATGTCCTCTGCCCTCCCCACTGGCAACTCCCAAAAGAGATTAGTTTTGCTCGCTCTTAAAAAAACCCACAAAACCCACCAACATTTGGATTGCAAAGTTAAGCAAGTTAGTGAATGTCAGATTGAAGATCACCCATGGAACATTAATTTGCCCAGCATGCCAACACACTATGATATAATCTTTAATAACATGGTTTCTGTTTCCACGGGTCTCCCATTTTTTACAGTGCAAAGGATGAATGTTGCTCACTTAATGAACACTATTCAAATTTTCTCCTGTCCTTATCATCCAATGTGCGGTGCATGTACTATTTATTGCAGAGCATCCAGATCTTGCGTTGCATACAGAATGATTAATTTCCTCATGAGCTTTTCTATAGTGGTATTCTAATTGTAGCGTTGGAGGGCTGGGGGTTTTTTACAAACATCAAGGAACTTATCTTCACAGCTCCCTGCTGAGAGACAGAGATAAAAGGCAGTATTTTCAAACGTGTCAGTGTATTTTGGGTACTCTATTAAAGGAGCTTAGAACATAAACTTCCAGAGTATTTAGCACCTTCCTTCCTCAGAGAGCTGCCCGCAGACCCCCTGGCTCTAGACACAGCGGACAGTATTTCCACAAATTAGTGCATGGGTGACTGCAGCTGGATACACAGAAAATGGGGACCACATGGACAGAAGTTGGGAAGAATGTAATTTTTTTTAGTCACCAAGCTTCATAACAGTAAATCTCACAAAGGGTGAAATAAAATCCAACTTTCAATTTCAATTCAAATGCCTGTGACCATGATTTTTCTTACCTGTACTCATCTGCTAGGCTCACTACACAGCCTCCAAACTGTCCACCAAACAGCCATCATCTCAGGACTGCAGAGTCCTGGTTCATCTGTCATCTACCATGGATGGAAACAGAATCTGGGCAGAAGGCAGGATGTGATCTTGTATTTTACCTCATGACCATAAGTCACAAGTGAATGGCAATCCGTGGGCAATCTTTATTCTGGTGTTTTCTTAGAGTCTTGATTTACTGACCTGGAGTTGCGATGAACAGGGGAAGCACATGAGCTGAATCAGAATTGATATGGAGTCAGGAGCTGAATGAAGTGTACCATCAAAAGAACAGATTTGGTTTTGGAGGAAGCAAAGGAATTGCTGGGCAGAAGGCAGGAGGACAGGTAGGTGAGAAGAACTATATCATATTTTTCAATAAAGCAGAGGGAATGGCCAACACAAAATGGCCTCACACAGAGACAGGTAAAAGACAGTACACAGATAAAAAGAACCACAGTATAATGTTGCTTTTCCAAAGACAAAACAAAACAAAAGACTGGTGGCTTTTCACTAAAATTGCTTCCTTCTGTGAAAACTTACTCTTCATTATTTAGCTGTCAACTGTCAGAACCACATCACTGTCAACAACCTAAAGCTGCATTGTGGACAGGGCTATGTATGATAATCACTGCTCCTCGTGAGAACATCTCCAAGAATGCTTTTAAGCTCAGACAAAACAAGGATGAACTATTTTAAACAAAACTTTTCCCCAGGCTTCCCAGTGTGGACATCACACTTGAAAAACATCAGCCCAAGCACTTGAAGCGTAGCAGAGCTACAAGCTGCGGAAAAGAAGGCCTGGTAGGCAAACTCAGCCTGGCGAAGGCATTATCCCTGCACCCCAACACCACCTCCACCCAGCCCCAGCGTCCCTGGGCACTGTGGTGAACTGCAGAAGGACCTGGGTGACACCGCTCCACCTCTGAAGGCATTGCCAACAGCTTTAGTTTTTTTCAGCCAGGCGATAGGATCTAAACATAGATCATGCCACATTTAACATGTTGAGTTCTAAAGCAAAAGACTTGGGAAAGCCATTCCTGTCTCTTGAGCCCTGAGTAAACACTCAAGCACTTCCAATAACAGAGGAACAAGAACAGATTTAAGAAAAAGAAAAGGCCTAAGCTGTACAGATGTAAGCTTTTATTGAAAGAAAGTTCTGGTAGGAGACAACACAGCTAAAGCACAAGGACAGTATTTAGCCCTCAAGGCTCTTTCAAATTCATCTCCCTACAAGAGAAAGCAGATCTTATCCTCAGCTTTCACAAGCAGAGATGCAGCTCCAATCTTCTGCTCTCTGAGGTCACAGCAGCCACTCTGTGTCCTGCTTATTGTCTTGCCAGCTTGGTAGTCAACATCTTTATATTCTACAGCTTCTTCTCCTCTGAGCTTTCACACAAGCAGACCTGTTTCCCCAAAAACCTCGCTAAAAGGACTGCTATTTCACACCAGCCCATCTCTGTTTCCCCCTGTTTACCTTTTGGATACATCAAGCCCATCCTCCCACCCAAAATCCTGCTACAGGAAAAACCCACTGCCTGCTGCAGTGAGGAAGGTGACATTGCTCTGAATGCAGGAGTTGTACAGCAAGGTCACTTGCTGCCTAAAGCCAGCTGCAAAAGCAAGATGGCTCTCAACATCCCCACCATTGGGCTCAGCTGAAAACAGGAGATATCACTTCATTAAAATTCATAGATCTTGTGACTCTTATAGAAATAGCAAGAAGAATCCAGGATGGCAGAGATGAGGTTTTAGGGCCAAAGAGTACTTGGCTGAGAGCAAAAACTCAGACTTCTGTCTGCCAAAAATAAACATATTTGGTAAGAAGTGGCTTTTATTCTTAAAGTTACATCTAACATATTGATCTTCAATATATTAAAGCCTGATTAATTCTGGTTTTTCTGAACTGCATCAATATGTAGTTCATGTAGGCAGCCTAATATGAAGGTGCATCTGCAGTATTGTTAGTTTGCTTGACACGGCAAGTCACACTATACAACCTTCCCTAAACTTCCGACAGATTTCAGAATACATTGTTCATTCCCAGAGAGATTTTTGGGCATGGTTTCTATCAGCAGATTTTTGTGAACTAATCCCGTGAAAGACAGAGCCACAGCCTCTGTAGATGGATAACATGGTGTTTCATTGTGAGTGTATCACATCTGTGATTGGCTCCCAGCTACCAATGCAATTCGGTGCTTCTTTTAGTCACAAAAGAAAAATAAGGATTAGTTAAAAATCAGAATTCACTGATCATAAGAAACCATCACAGAAGCAACTGGAGAGAAAACCAGTAAGTAAAACAAAAACCAGCACCTGCTTGGAAAAACTGTATTCTCTAAAAGCACTCCTTCATTTTGGAACATGACTCAGAAGCAAGACCTCATCTATTCTATTTGGCTGTGAAGTTCCAGCAGAGTAGATTAATTTAAATATTTTTTAAAGGTGTATACAAATATATTGTGCGCTGCTGTAAAAGCAGCTGACATCTAAGGATGATAAACTCTCTATTTAGACACAGGCATGCTGCCATCTTCAACAGTTTTGCATTTACTTCTCTTCATTTACTATCACCAAGTATATTTGCATCAAAATAAAGTAGCTGGTTCTTCAGAGTTCATCCATTTGTGCAGTTCATTTCCCCACCTCAAGCTTTAGAACCACGATATCACAATTGCACCCGGTACTCTGAAGTTGTTCCAGGGAGAACTGCTGGGCCATGAAAGACAGGCATTTATTCCCCTTTGCTGCAAAGGCCTTCAGTAAAACCCACCAAAGAAGAAACCATGGGGAGTACCAAGCTTCAGTGACCATACCCTGACCCTCCATGATAAAGAAACTGGCATGCAAGAAGTTACTTCTCTTATTTCTTAGAAATAATGTTTCTAGGACTAAGGAACAAAATTTCCCAAGGACAAAAAAAAAAAAAAAAAAAAAAAAAGGAAAAAAAAAAAGAAAATTTGGGACTCATAAAGTCTGAAGAAGGAATTTTTCTCAGGAAAAAGGGAACAAATGTCCAGAAAGCATGTGTAGGAGCATGACTTGTTCAGCCTGGGTACTAGCAAGGTCAGAGAGAAAGAACTGAACCAAAAAAAGCCTCTGCAGAATGCTTCCACAGGCTGAAGCAACTGAAGCTGAGAAGTGCATGCAGGATTGATTATGATTCTCTAGACAGGCAAATTCTAAAACAGAGAGCAGCTCTGGTTACATAACTAACAGCAGCCTCATGTCACCCATCAGGACTACAGCGAAGGACTCCAAACAAAAACTGAAATAATTTTCTGTTTCCATAACCCTGCCTTCAAAAGACTCTGTGAGGGGGAAAGGTTGATCAGTTATGTTTAGGTCTACAAAGAGCACTACCGAAATGACTGGGTACCTGGGAGTCCAGCCAGATCTTGGAGAATCTGCTGCCTTATCAAGGCAGTTAGAGTGGCTAACCAGAGTGCTCCCAAAGACCTAATGATGTATCTTGTGCTCAGCACTGGTCAAGATACCATGAGACAAGAAGGGGCCTAAACCAGGAAAACATGAAGAGAAATCTCCAGCCAAATGCACCATAAAGGGTAGGAAGGACATACAATATCAGAGTCTGCAGAAACCCAGGGGAACCAACAGCTCACAAACCCAAGAGGTCTAGATCCAAGACAGTATCTTGGAACAAGTTCAGCTTGAAGAAACAGAAATGTGAACTCAAACAGACCCAACTAATCTCCTTGGATTTTCTGCTTAAGAGATTGATGTATTCCTGAAAATTCTGTTGCTGGAACATTTTTATTCACTCTGTTTGAACACTTGGTCAAACAGAATTAGAGACGAACAGTTTTTTGACCTCATTTGAAAGCCTTGGTGGATGTCCTTTCAGATGAGGTTTGCAAGGAATGATGGAAGAGAAACTACAAGAGCTTTTATCAGCAGTAAGCCAGATGTCTCCACTATTTCTTCTCTTTTCGCTGATTCTGTCATTTTAATATTTTTCCTTTTTTCCCTCCCTTCTGCAATACTCTGTTCCAGCAAAAAAAAGATGTGTCTTTGTTACTGTTGCCTTTAAAAGTTTTACGTGCATGTTGTTAGTGAAATAACAACAACGCTTCCGTAGTATGTTTTTCACAAAGGGAAGATGAAGCATTTTCTAAGACTCAATTATTCTTCACAACCCATTTCTGAAGCAGACATTATTATCCCCAGTTTACAGAAGGATGGAATGGCAGATAGGTTAATTAACTTGCTTCAGGTCGTCCAGTGAGTTAGCAATGGAGCTGCAAAAAAAACCCAAGATTCAACAATTCCCATTCCCAATCCCTTCATCTAACTACTGAGAAATATCCCTTTTCTTGAGTCTTAGGTGCTTCATTGAAATCTATCACTGACCATTTATTCTGACATATTGTTCAGCTACAGATTAGTCAGTCTAAATGACAAACATGTAAGTGTGCGGAGATCCACAGCATCCTCCAACCCTTGCCTGTTCCGCCTCGGGCAGCACCCGCTACGCCGGACAGCTCATCTTCCATTAAAAATGGGTGTGTTACAGTTCTCCTGCAGAACTGCCAATGTCATTTCAGGCATCACTCCGAGGGCACTGCACGAGAGACAAATGGCACTGCTTCTCTTTCCCCAGGAGGAGGGAAGGCTGCCTCGACAGCCTGGCTGTTGGGGAAAGCAATAAACTCAAGAGGCCAACTGGCTTTGAAAAATAATTCCTGCTTTTCTCTTATGCTGCATCTCCCTCCCGAGTGCTCCCAGTGTTAGATAGCTGGAGCGGCAGTATTTAATAGTGACATGTTCGTGGATTTCGCTCTGGCATTAGTTTGATGAGTTACTTTAAAGTCAAAATATCCTTCAAATGCCCACCCAAAGTCTGTCAGTCTCTTCACGCTACACACTCTCTCCAGAGGGATTTGCAATGCAGATGTCTCCGTGGCTCAGCACAAATTGCTGTGCAACAAAATACAGTTGAAGTTTGCCAATTAATCATGAACACATAATGAATAACAAATTATTTCTACACACATATGTAGCCACTGCAGTTTTAACAAATGCTCAGAGGGTCCTTCTTATTCAGATGAAGATGATTTTGTCCCCTGATGTCGGTATTCATAAGAAGAAAATGTTAGAGATCATCTTACAGCATGATAGTTCCAGACATAAGACTTAGGAGTGAAGTTGATCACTTTGTCATACAGGTACTTCTCAAATGCCTCATTTCCAAGATCAAATGATACAAGTTCAGACTCTTCTTTCCTCTAAATGTCAATAAACAAGCACCAGTGAGCAAACTGTCACCCTGATGTTTTTTCTTTCTGGGTATACCTTTGCCTTCTCAGGACAAACAACGGATCAAGCGTTGCATTTTGTCAAAATTTTACCTTAAAGCTGTCATTCAGTTATAACTAAAACACATACACAAGATGAATTAACCAGATAAACAATTCCCTATCACTATTGATCAAATAATATAATTCCAGACAAAATTACTGCCAATTATTTGTAAGAAGGTCTATATTGTACTTTATCATGAGGTCTCTTCCTCTTTTTTTTTCTTTCTTGCTGCTTTGCACATGAATGTCTCTCCACTCCCTTGATTTCTTTCCTCCACAACATTCCCTGTACAGACAAGGCCCGTGTTGTCTTCTAGCCTATGTCAACTCACTCTTCTTTAACTCCTCTCTAGGGTTTTCAGCTTTATCACTCACCCACCTCCCACTGATTTTCTTGCAAATAATTGCTAACAAGTCCAAACACTTTGCTCTGCTTGCAACAAAACGCTCAGGAGGATCCAACAACATGCTCATAGAATCCAACTTACCATAAACCCATTCCTGCAGTCAGTCTCTGCTGCATCCTTCCCTTCCCTGTTATGATCAACCCTTAGCATGCCAAGTCTAATTTGGACTGTGAAGACCTCAGAGTGGGGATGTTGAGTTTACAGTCCCTGGCAGAATCTAGGGAGACACAGTGTCTCAGATAGAGTGAGCAAGACCTTTTTGCCTCCATAGATTGCAAACCAGATCATTCCCTGTCTCTGCAAATTTGCAGATGTGTTGAGTTGTTGTTTTGTTGACTGATGTGACCCTGCTTCTCCATCCCGAGTGTCTGTACGCTGCCTTACTAGCACGCTAACCCTGGCTGGGTGCTCTGCAAGCAATTCTCCTCATAACCACAGGAACAACAGTGCTACAGTGACATAAATAGGCTTTTGCAAGTGCACATTTTCACTTTGATTTAATAATAATGGCTGACAGGAGAAACAACTGAGCAAAAAAGGCAGAAAAATTTAACTAATGCAGACCTGCTCGTATCTGTGCTTCCATCACACCAAAAAAGCCATGCTGGAGCCTGCAAGTGTAGGCAGCAACAACACTTTGAGAGAAAGAGGAAATGTTTTCCAGTGGCCTGTATGCCAATTTTCAGAGTGTGGGTAACATACAAGTAGAATACTTTCATTGATAAGGAGGAATGAGATCGAACTGATGCAATTACTGAATCAGGCAGCATAATTTACTAAAATGGAATATTAAAATACTTCGCCCCAATCCTTTAACATAAATAAATTTGAAGACTGAGAAGGTAAGACTGCATATGAAACCACCATCATTATTTCAGAGACACAGAGACAGTAACTTGTTCCAACTAACAATGTTGAGGAAGGGTGGAATGGAGTGGGGATGGCTGCAGAGAATCAGGCTGCTCATCCCTCCAATGTACCAGAAGTGTGCTCAGTTTGAACCTGTGTGAGAAAAAAGCCCCAATAGCCAGAAGCCATGTCTCATTACACTTTCTAAAAACTCATTTTCCGACAGAAGTTATCCCAGTCTGCATGGGAGATGTATTTTTGAATTCACAATGTTTAAACAACTTAATCATAGAACAAAAAGGGGGTAGTGGTTTAGGAGCCAGAAATCATCATTTGATTATAGCAAGGACAGTTGTTATAACAAGGAAAAAGGACAGTCCCACTCAGGGAAATTCTCTCTATCTCTCTCTCACACACACACAGACAGTTCAGAAAGACCTTCTCCATCAAGATGGGAGAAGTGACGAGAAAATTGGGATTCAAAAATAGAGATAGAAATGTAAATGAGAATACTTATGATCTTACTCCATAAAGTCATGATTGCTTAATTAACAAAATGGCCAATTCTGGCTGAAGGACAACTTTGTCTCCGTAGCAGGGTGAAGGAAACACTCAGAAGTTAAAAGTATGGTATAGAACAACACAGAAAGGCAAAGATATAAGGAAAAAATGTTCTGTTAATACAAAAAAATGATAACTACAGAAAATGCATAAGTGGTGTGACTACAGAGAGTAAAATGAGGGGTACAACAATGCTGATGTATGTGTTTAGAGATGGTAAAATAGCACAGAAGTGGCAGAAATGCTAAAAACCTATTTCCTCCTTAGAAAGATTAAGGAAGAGACACTTTTCTTATCTAGTAGGGGAAAAAAAAAAAAAAGAAGCACTTTTCAGTCCATTAGTCAGTAGTGAAAATGGTAAGCATAATCTACTAGAGCAAACATTTTAAAATTAGGATATTTAGAGACCTTTTATAGGACAGTGTTTGAATAACTGGCTAAAGAAATTCCATGATTGTTAATTCTTAATAATCACAGAATCACAGAAAGGCTTGGGTCAAAAGGGACCTTAAAGATCATCTAGTTCCAACCCCCTCTCTGCCATGGGCAGGGACACCTTCCACTAGATCAGGAATATAAATTAAATTAGAGGATCATGCCAACATTCAAAAAGGACAAGACAGGGGTCTGGGTTGCTCAGGCCAGGAATCTGCTCTTCCTGTGACAAGCATGAAAAACATGACAGAAAATTAATCAGGGAAGGATGACAGAAAAACAATTTGTTCAGTGTTTGGCAGAATTTGCTCCTCTAGAAAACAGGCCAAGCCAGACAAACCCAATTTCTTCCTTCGATGGCGTTACACGTTTGGCATATAAATGCAATCACATAATTGTCATTTACTCAGATGTTTGCACAGAGTCTGATTTAGCATCTCCTGGCACTGATTAAAAATTAGCATAAATCAGGCACTGGGAAAGCTGATGTCTAATGGGATTGGCAGTGGGCAAGGGGGTGCCGGGGGAAGCGTAGCAGGGTCAGGTGCCCATCCCTTCGGGGCACAAAGGTGAGTGATCAATTCACCAACTTCACCAGTATCAAGAGACCAAGAGGACACTTGTGATGAAAGATTGAGATTGTGCAGGTAAATTCGCCGAGGCAGATGTATTTATGCAGCTGAATAACCATCCTCGAAAACAAGCAGCAGGAGGGAAGCAAAAGTTCTGAGGGTAAGGACTGGCAAGGAGCACAGGAGACATGCACCCTGAATTTGGAGTAGAGAAACAGTCTCTCCAAGTGGTTTGGAGACATAGTGAACGACAAACATTTCTTGCTCCCAAACTCTTCCTTTCATCTCCTTTCAGTAAAATTAGATTTTGACATTTGTCCCAGTTTGTAGCCTGGTCAAGGCCATGAGTGAAGACACCCGGCTTCCAGCTCTTTACATGCCTTCTCCCAAGAGTAAAACTAATTTGGTTGCATTAACTTGAACACATGTTCTCATGGAGCGAGGCTGCTGACTGGACGTGTCAGTGCGGACAAATCACACCACCCTTCCCTGGCAAAACCAAAGAATGAGGCTCTATGAATTTGTCATCAGCTTTTAACGAGGATAAACGCTTTTCTCATTTCATTATTAGATTTAAGCGTTTAACTACGAAGCTGCTTACATTAAAGGCGGGGGGGGCGGGGCTGAAATAGAGGAAGTCAGAATGAAAACTCTCATGGTGTGTGGCATCTTGGGTTGTTCTGTGCAGAGAGCTGGACGCGATGATCCTTGTAGGTCACTTCCAACTCAGGATATTCTATGATTCCGTGATTCCACGACCGCGGGGACACCACCCGACCACCCGCCAATGGTGCGGGGAAGGAGGAGAAAGAGCAGAAGGAGAAAGAGGATGAGGAGGAAGATCCCTCCCCTCACCGCCCGTCCCGCCCCTCACGTCACCCGTGCGCGCCGCCGCTCCTCCGGCAGCGCCGCCGCTCCTCCGTCCGCGGGTCAGCGCGGGGTGAGCGGGGCCGAGCGAGGGTACCCGGGGTACCGGGGGTGCGGGGTGGGGCCGTGTCCCGGGGAGCCGCAGCCCTCGGGCGCGTCCCGGCGCTCCCTTCCCGCAGGGAAGCGGGGCCGGCGCGGGCTGAGGCGTCGCCGCGCCCGCCGCGGGTTGACTTCCGTGGCGGCCTGGTTTTCCCGTGTGCTCGTGGGAAAACCAGAAGTAACGCGGGGGAAAGAGGCTTTTCCTGGCGTGTTCCAAGTGAGAAGGGAGCGGTCTGAAACAAGCTGGTGGATCGGAAATAAAAAATAACCTAATCCAGGACGGGAAAGCTTTGGGTGGGAGTAGGGAGCCGGGAGCAGGTGGAGCGGCAGCACTGAGCACCGTTTTTGGTGTAGGTGTGCTAATTCCCAGTGGGCGATTCTGAAGATATCATTCCTGGAGGTGACAGTAATGAAAGTGCTCTGGTAACATCTCACAGAATCACCCTGGAACAGGGTTTGGATAGCTCTGGCTCTTGCGACTCTGCAGCCTTTGCTTTGCTTCTCTCAAACGTTCTTAGTCGGGCAAGGATAATTGGAGGTCTCCAGGCTGGGCTTGGGACGTTAAGATTCCTTTAGCGATTTGGAAGTGAAAATCAGATTCCTCACAGGTTTGCGTCGTTGAGGAGCTAAAGGTATTTTCATTTTAAGGCTGCAGTAAGTAGAGATTAAGCAAATTGTGTGTTTGAGTCTGGTGATGAAGAGACACTTTCAGAGTCATGTGATGGAGAGTTTGGGGGATAATTTGTTGCTTTGTCTCTGAATGTAGGAATTAGTTCTGAAACAGATGATTTAGCAAAACTTAGTGATTATTCCCCCTGTAATAGATGCTCAAGTTGAAGTGCTGCCCTGCAATCATTTAAGAGCTTCTGTGTTCTCACACTACGCCTACTGCCTTAGCTTGTGGTCTCTGATGCTTTGCCTTCCCTTTTGTTACTTTTTCCATTATTCTCTCTTCTCAAATTACTTGTATTATTTTCACGCTTGATTTTTTTTCCTACTTCTTTTAGAGTGCTTTGCTAACAGGAGTAAATCAAAGCAGGTCCTCCAATGGGCAGATATATGTAAGTGAGGTTATGAATACTTCAAATTTGTGTTATTAAACAACAGGCTCTGTGTAATTATACTGAAGTGGACTTAGCACTGTCTGGCTGATTACTCTTATCCATGCTCTTTAATTTGTTATTCTCCTCTTCTGGAATCAGCTGTGCAGTATTTTTTAAAACAAGAATTTTAAACTTTAACCTCAGTGTAATGCTCTTGAACAAACCTGCTTAATTTGTCTGAAGACTTATGTTACCACTCATTCTAAAATGCAAATTACAGACAAGTTACAACTTCAAATACAGGATTATGGGATTCCTATTCTTGTCTACTGCAACCCATTCTGCAAAGAAAGAGTAAAGAAGACTTAAAATGGGGAGAGTTAGAACAGCTGAGAGAAAACCCTTCTCACACTACTTTAAGAGAGTGGATGTTGCCTGGTGGCCTAATAACAATGGTTTTGTCTTCAGGGCATTTTTGTTGCAGAGGTCTTCAGGTGAGAGATAACTAAAAGAGAATGGGAAGCTGCTGATGGATTTTCTTGGAAAAAACAATCTGGCATGGAAAAGCTACTTTTTTCCTTTCAAAAAGAATAGTTATTGTGAGAGACTGAAAAGAGAATGGAGAAAAAGCTCATGGAGGTGACCAAGGGAAAGGAAAGGAGATGGGAAAGATCTGTGTGATTCATATACAGAAACATGATTTATTTCTAGGCCGTTGTTGTTAGATGGATTATAACAATGTTTTAAATAGGGTGAGAAATCTTCATGAGGAAAAGCTTCCAGGTTGCTTTCTCTGTATGCTGAAGTGGTGCCTTACCTCGTGCTTGCATCGCAGTCAGTGGTATTGCACAGGTGCTGCTTTTGGCAGAGCTCACACTGTAATTGCTCCTGTGGCTGGAGTTTAAGGGTTGTCTGGAGCAAGCTGAGCGGGATCTGCTAATAAACCATGCCAGCCATGGTAAATTGTGGTGCAGTGTAGTTAGTTTTGTAGTTGGTATTGCTGTCTGTAGGCTGGGAATTGTACCTGAATTCGTGTAGATGTTCCTTATAGTCAGGATTATGTACTGAGGATTAGACTGATTTATGCAAGGAATGTGTGATGTCAAATGAGTGTATGATGCATTCTTTCGTTTGCCTGAATTCTGGGATAGCTTGTTCTACTCAGCCATCTTAAGAGTTGGGGCTCTTCTGCTTCCTCTTGCAGGAAGGTCCATCTGTCTATGTGTGCCCACTGTTCCTGGGGAGATGTCCAACGTTTCCAGCTATGCCCTTCGGATGGCCCGGCTGAGTGCCCAGATATTCGGTGAAGTTGTCAGGCCAACTGACTCCAAATCCATGAAAGTGGTGAAGCTGTTCAGCGAGCAGCCCCTGGCCAAGCGGGAGGAGGTGTACAACTGGTACCCCCCTCACAACACCTACTACGCCCTCATGAAGAAACTCCGCTACTTTGGGCTCTACAGGTACTTCCTGGGCTTGTAGGGTGGGAGCAGGACTGGAGATGGGAAGGGGGTGGGTGTGAGTCTTGTTGCAGCTGTTTTCCTCAAGGGAAAGAGGAGAAATGTTTAGTTCTGAATATGGTACATATGAAAATAGGCACTTGATTGTTGCAGTGAGGGCGAGGAGAGCAAAGTGATTGCTGTCTGAATTTTACTGGAATTGGAATCTTTTGTGGGAAAGACTTGAGGTGTAGTTGTGGGCAAGCAGTTACCTAAGGAATATTTCCTGCTTTGGCTTTGTGGGGAAGAGAAAAAAGCTTTCTCATAGACAAGAGATGGGTCTGTAGTTCTGAATATGGCAAATGAATGTGCTACAAAGGGGTGATGTTAACACCAGTCTTACCATATATTTCTCAATCATTCTAATAAATGAAATTTAGAAGAGAAGGAATGTCTCTGTTAGGCCAGAGGGCCTTTTTATTCTTTAAAATAAATTAAGTTAAATTAAATTCAAATGTGATTTAAATAGTCTTGTTAATTCCAGCTTCATCCAAACCAGTTGCCTAAATTCTAAATGAATTTCCACAGTCTGTAGCAGGGAGAATTGCACTGCTGAAGAACATCAGCAGGAGTCAAATGCAGTTCTTTTACTTCAATCAGGTAGCGCTAAAAAAATCAAGTGAGGCTGCAAACCCTGTATAGTCAAAACAGATTACCTGTTGCTAGTATGACAATACTATCAAGGTTTGCATCCAGGATGCTCTTGATGTAGGTGGGTGTGCCAACACTTTCTAGAATGGCTGTTTGTTTACACAGAAAGCCTCAATGTGATGCTGATGTTCTTTATTCTTCTCCTTCTCTAGCTGCTCTGTATACAGAGTTGGTAGAGGATCAGGCTCACAGCTCAGAAATGTGTAATGAAGAATCATAGACTAATGGGGCCGGTAATAAATCACAAGCTTTTTGTTTCTATTTAGAGAAGTTGTGTTCAAAAATAGCGGTGCAGCAATCTTAGGCCGCATGGGATGCAGTTACGATTTTTGAAAATCACTTTGCACTAAAAAATACAGGGACAGATTAATAGAACTTATTAGAACATGCTTGAGGATTAATTATCTCTGCCAGCTCCTTCATCCTCCTTCCTGTTTTATTCTCTGATGAAGATTCCACCAGAACTGATGCCCTCTTCATAACTCATTCCTGAAGTCACCTGAGAGCAGTGCCATGTGCTGTAATTACTGCTCAGCATGGCCCTGTTTCCTTAGGAGCTAATGACCTGAACACAGGAACACAGTGTGCCGTGGCTACACTGCTGAGCTGGATAACAAGGGGGAAGTTCTTATTCTTGTCTCTTGCTGATTTTTGCATTTTACTGCTCATTTAAGCAGAGGGGATCAATAAATGCAATTGAAATAATACATCTGTGCACACGCAATTTGTTGCTGAAAAGGACAACCCTGTTAGTTCTGAAAGTATCAGAGGAAATCTCTCAGGTTATTATTTAGTGATACTGCCAGCAATAACATGGAATACATTGCAGCAAGCTTCAGTATGGACTTCATGGTTAAAAAAAGTTTTGATTTTTGTTTTTTTTATTAGCATATCATTCAAAGAACCTTTCATATCTCTGCATCCCAAGAAAAGGAGTAAACTTCTTTCTTTCTTCCCCATCTAGGGATGAGCATCAGGACTTTCGGGAGGAGATGAGACGGTTGAAAAAGCTCCGTGGGAAGGAAAAACCAAAGAAGGGGGAAGGAAAGAGAGCTCTGAAGAGGAAATAGTGCTCTTTGAGCAGTGTAGCTGACTACTCTGGAAATGCTGGGAACAGCTGGAGAAGGCTTGGCATGTGAGCTGCACGTGAGGCGCAAGAAACACACTGTGAAATAGTGGACTCCACCTTGGGAATGCACTTTGGGTCTTTGAAGTTTTACTGGTTTTGAATTTCCGTGCTTTAAATATACTGTTTATTGTAACACAGTAATAAAGAAGTGCTCGGTGTTTTTCTTGAAACTGTTGTAGCTGTTTCAGTTTTTCTTGGTCTGGAAATCTGTTTGCTTTTCATTGTCCGTTTTACTTTCTGCTATTAATATCAACACTGTTTTGTGTGTGGCCACAGGAAAACCCAAGGATTCCTGCTTCTGCTGCTGCTTGTCAATCTTACCCATTAATAATGAGTTTCATTTCAGGTAGCTCTAGTGCTAATTTTTTTTTTTTCAAGTTTTTTTAAGTTTTTAAGCTTTTTAAGTTGCTTTTACACTCTCTTGTTCTCTGCTTTTCACTGGACAATACTTCCCAGACCACTGCCTGCCCACCAGCACTCTCATTGTACCCTAATTTTTTAGATAACACAACAGAAGAGGCTGAAATACTTATTAACTAAATCCATATAATAATGGAACTATTATAGGCAATAATGAAATTTAAAATAGTTTTATTACAGTAAACTTACTTTGATTGCCTGGAAGACATGTATGAAACACTACCTAAGATGATGAACATTTTTATTAGCATTCAGTAGGAGTTTTATCACTAGGCTTCTTTGGTTACTAATATTAATCATCTATATAAATTTGTAACAGCTCTACCTCACCAAGGTTATTAATTGAAGGAGTGCTGATTGTGTTAAAAGGTGTTTTCTGGTGAGCTGCATAGTTCTTGTTCAGTGTCCTTACTTCATGCTACCTGCTTTTCTAAGCTCTAAAGAGAAGCTGATTTTAGGAAATCTGCAGTGTTGTGGGAGAAGCACCTGAGTTCTTACCAGTCAAAAAAGTACTGTAGAAGTTAGTATTTTATATGGATCTGCTCTGTACTGCAGTGGTAAGTTTCTCTCTTATTGTAATTTAAAATCCTTTTAGTAACTTAGAGCTTTTGCTCAGCTCTAATGTGCTTAAGACATTTTTGTGTTCCATGTGTTGTCTGCGGGTTGTGACCTGTGTGGTACTGAAGTACCCAGAGCCTGTGATGGGCCCTCCGAAGAAGTTCTTGGTTCCTGGGACACGTGCATGGAGCTGAGGGGAAGGGGTCTGGTTCCCTTGAATTCATCTTTAGGAAGAAGGGCAGTGTGGAGTTGCATAATAGGAAAGGGAATATCCAAGTAGGAAGGTTGCTGCTGCCTGACACTTCCTGGCTATGAGTGTGAGGGGTGAAGTTGTTCAGTTGCTTGCTTTGGTGAAGAGAAAGACCCATTCGGAACCTCTTCAGCAGAGCTACTGCAGCAGCTCTGCACGGCTCTTGATGCCTTCTAAAATTAAATCCAAGATTAATAAAAATGTTTTCCCTGCTATTTAGGATGAAAAATCAACAGCATCTCTTCTGGTGCTGTGAAACACTTAAAGCTTTCATGGTATAAACATGCAGGAGACCAAAAATGTGCATGCATCGAAAAGGGAATTGTGGTTCTGTAAAGGAAGTATGCATGGCCTTAAATTTTGTATGTGGGGGGAGACTTGGTTATGAGTACACATATAGAAATATATAACATACAACATGGTGAAACATGATGGAAGTGCCTGTGAAGTAAGAGATGTGAGACAAATGGACTGAATTGTTGATTTTCATCTTTTTTTCTGCAGCATTTACAAAAGCAAATGGATGCAGGAAAAAAAAACCCCAACCCACTCTCTGAAAAAGTATAAGCGATGTTGCCCTGCCTAATTTTTCATGATTTTTCTTCTGTAGTACTCATTTTCTAGAACTTGGTCTTTTCAAAAATGGCCATTCCCTTCCCCTAAGACCTCACCCTAAAATAATGATGACTCAGCCAGTATTGGAGCATATCTTAGTGTTAGTATATTCCATTGCTTGCTGGGACCATTAGCATAACTATTTTGTTCCAGAAAATACAGCCTTCTCCTCTCCATAGCTGGGACAGAAATAGGCACTTTCCTGCCTCCCTTTTAACCTGTGCTCTGTCGTTGAGGAATAGGCATGCCCTGAAGAAGACTACATTTTGTCAGTCACAGGAACTAGACAGATTGGGAGCCAGTCCTGAAGCATCACACGAGGTATTAATGCAGTAGGTGTATTTAGGAGAGGAAGGAGAGTTCCAGCCACGTTCTGAAGGGTAGGAATAGGAACACTTATGCTTTACACAGCTATTGGTATAATGGTATTTTATGTACATGCATTTTGTGTACAAATAATCAGGTTCAATTAGATCTTTATTTTTGGCTTTCCCCTTAAAATGATTTTTTTCACCATTGAAACTGCCGTGTCTTATTAAAAAATTCACTCTTTTCCTGAGGGTATGAACTGACTGCCCTCAGAAGATGTTTAGATGGATATTTTAATTCTTGATCGGAATAAACCTGGTTAGCTGACCTCCAAGGGACTAACTGAGAGTAAAAAGTAACCTCTTCCCAATCCTGAGCAGCTTTATTAAGCGCCACTTCTTCCTTATTTTGCAGTGCTTTAGCTATGCCTGTCTTTAATTAGACTCTGGTGTGATGTATTCATAGCTGCTGAGCACTGCTGTGATAATCACAAGCTATTTTGTAAACAGGCTGACCCAGTTGCTGTATATATCCTATAGGGAGTGCAGCTATTGCCAGAACCTCTTACTACTGCAAGTCCTGCAGACAGGCAGAAGCTCGCTTGCATGTGACTGTACTTTGTAATGGTGGAAGGAAAAAAACTCTGTCTTGCTTTCTGGCAGAGGTACCAGTGTGTTAAAATAGCTGTGCTCTGCTCAGAAAATTAAGAACTTGAAAAAAGTTTCTCCTAATGTGGAAAGACTCTGCTCTACTTATTAAAACAGCATGATGAGTTTGCACAGGTCAGTGAAATGCACCTCAGTTACTCTAAGGTTTCAGATAAATGCTTTCTCTTGCTTGCCTTTGCTTCCCCAAGAGCAAAATTAGAATAATGATCACTTAGTGAACAGCGTCATGAGGTTAAGCTGCTTCTAGGATGGGAGTTTACCCCAGGAGAACCCTGTAAAGGACAGCTTAGTCTGGCTGTAGTAGGACTTGCAGTTCTGTGTGTTTCAGAGAAATGGTTTTATGCAACAGTTGAGGACATTTTTAACACATAAGATAGGCTGTGGTATGTTACTTTGCTTGCTGTTCTGCTTTAGATGTTTAAAATGTCAAATGCTAAAAAAAACCTTGATTTGGTCAGAAAGTAAAAATTTTAAAAATCACAGTTATTTCTTAAGCTATAAATATTTTTGAAAATTTAAAGTATCTGTGTATATCTTCGTGTACCACTTTGAATTTGAAAGCTATTTTAGGATAATTTAAAAATACAACAATCAACAAAGACTATGCTTTGGAAAACAATCATAAATCTGAAAGGCTGCTTTGATGAAGGAATGACTGCTGTTGTCTGTTTTTTCTTTATTTTAAAGCAGAAAGGATAACATGCAAGGAAAAAATGCTGTGGGAATCTCAGATCAAATCTCTTAAATTCAGTTCTCCTCTGTAACTGATTGTAGCACTTCTTGTACAATCGCTTAGCAGTAGATTCCGGAAACAAAATCCTTCAAGGGGACAATCTCTGTTCATCATCTTGATATTGAGACGTGTGAGAGCAAAAACTCTTCCTGGTTAACCTCTGTTAGGGGCAGCATAATTTCTCTAAACAGTCCAAACAACAATGGAAAACTCAAAAGGTTCTAATAAAAATTTAAGAGAAAAAAATGATGTATGAGGCAAGTAAGAGAAAGCAGAAGTGAAAACAATACCCTTATCATAAATCCTAGATGTATAACTTGAATTATGTGTGTGGGCCAGCTATTTAGAATGGATATTTCTGTGCCTGCACAGCTGGGGTTGCATGAAAAAAGGTGTTTCTGTCTTTTCACTTCTTTCTTCTTTCTTTTCACTGTCCTTTTCCTCAAGTGTAACTATAATAATAATAACAACAACAATAACAATAATAATCTCTTGAATACAGAGAGGAAGGAACAGACAGGAAAACATCTGAAAGAATTTCTTGAGAAGGCTCAGTCACAGCAGAGCACAGCAATAATGTGTTCAAACGGGGAGGAGCATAACTGTAGACAGATGTTAGAGGGACATCACCACCACAGTGGCTGGGAAGTTTTTTATGGTTGTCTAAGGGGATAAATATGAAGTCAACAGCATAATGATCATGACATCAAAGTGTCTTTATACATACTGTGTTGAATTGTTCTGGGTGGAATACTGGGGAAAATTCCACAAAATGAAGTATTTAGAAAAGTGAGAAGATTCCAAGAAGTGGGTTTGTTTTATGTTGTCTCAGTCAGGCAGAGCTGGGCTGAGCCAAGTATTGTAAAATATAACACTGGGACCACTTCTGTCCTGGAGCAGGAGGAGGCAGACTGGATGACCTAACACATTTTCTCATATCATAGCTAGGTCTGTGAAAAAAAATCTCACCAAGAGCTAAAAAAGCATTTTTATATCCATTAGGTTTTTTGTCTCTGCTTGAAAGTACTTCACTTCATCCCAGGGCTCCTAAAGCTGTTTGTAAATATTTCATAGAGTTCAGAGGGTCTCTCTCACTTCACTTGTTGTTTCTGTGTGTCTGATGTTTGCCTC
This sequence comes from Mystacornis crossleyi, assembly GCA_013400655.1. Classification (NCBI taxonomy): domain Eukaryota; kingdom Metazoa; phylum Chordata; class Aves; order Passeriformes; family Timaliidae; genus Mystacornis; species Mystacornis crossleyi. The sequence goes on from VYZQ01037255.1 coordinate 55,372, forward strand.
ATGGGCTGCTTCAGTAAACAGGCTTTTAATGGTACTGGGAGCAAAAGCCACCTGAGGTCCAGAAAGTCTAAAAGCCATCCTACTGCCACACGCAGTGGTGTGTTGCTGCAAATACGTAATCGTAATTGCATCGCATTCCTCTGTTTCCACTACAGTCTTGAGCAGATAAAAGTGAGTGGGGTCACTTGACTCCCACCTTTCAAAAGCAGATCTCTAAAATGTGATTCCAGGTTAAAACATCTCCAGAAGTGGCCTCACTTTAGAAGCTGCGTAAATATTGAGTATCTCCAACTGGTATCAATGGGATTTACCTCTTTACAGCAGGTAGGTAAATCCAGTGCCAGCGTTTGGCTGAGAGTGGTCTCTTCAAGACAGGGCTGATGAAACCTCATGTCTCCAGAGACTCTGTCATGTCCGTGCATGCCAAAGGTGCTTCCCCAGTGATATTCCCCAGCTGGACTCGATGATCCTTGTGGGTCCCTTCCAGCTCAGCACATTCTGTGATTCAGTGTTGAACAGAGTAATGTAAGGATGTCCGGGTGCCATGCATTGGTTTCTGCAGAGAAGAGAGCTTTAGTGGCTCTAGGAGAGCCTCATCTGTGAGAGACTGTGCTGGCACCTGGGTGATGCTGACTTATTTACAACAACCGACCACAAGGTGAGACATTTCTAATTTCTATACTTGCATGCAAAGGAGCCTGTGAGCAACAGGCAGCACCAAGCTGCTGCTCAGAGCATTTCTGGAGGAGCAACAAGCAATGAGGGTATTGCAGTCAGTATTGAACTGGCTGGTTAACAGGGAAGTTTGTCATTTTTTTT
>VYZQ01037257.1:3102-23518 GCA_013400655.1 Mystacornis crossleyi
TTTGCAACTCATCTTTTCTTTCTTTGGAAGGGAATATAAGAGTTATCACACCACCAAATAGATAAAACACATTTTAATGGAAGTTCCTAAGCTTAAAAATGTTCATCAGATTTCTGTCCATCAGTGATTAAATTAAACAATCTTAAACCTTTTTGTTTATTCTTCTCATATTTGAAGGCTGTGAGCACTTAGGTCTGAATGCATCCCATTTCATTGAAGAACCTAAACTGGACACCTAACATCATTAATGCTCTTTATATCATCAATACTGAGAGACAGTGTGGGACCAGGTTCCCTCTGAGCTTGGCAAAGTATTGAAGAACTCTGTCTACTGTTTACAGAGATAGTCAGTGGCAACTAAGGTCCGATCTTGCACGCCCCAATAAGGCGTGAGGAACCCAGCCCTTACCCTACCACCACTTAAGAGGGTCACTCACAGTAAGAAGGAAGTTACACATTCCTGCTTTTACTCAACTTTTGCTCTAAATCACAAGTCTCCCAAATGCAGAATTGCTCATGCAACTGCCTTACAACTTTATTCTTGCACCAAAAGCCAAAGGTTGTGTCACCATCTAGGTTCTTTTGCAAATGGATTTGCCCTCTGATTTCTAATCCTGATTAGAAAATTCTGCTATTACAAATGATGTAATGTGTTCATCCCTATTCACAAAAGCAGAGCCATAATTTAGTGCTTCAACCAAGTCTACGTTTACATGCTCTCCTAATATACAAAAAATTCTTCCCTCATTTGAGGCCTGCTTGTTCAGAACACTCTTTTCTTATGTTTAAGTGAAATTTTCTGCATTTCAGTCTGTGCCCATTGAATTGCCTCTCAATTTTTCACTGAATGCCAATTCAAAGGTGACACTGCCAGGTTGACTCTCTGGAAAGAATTACTTTTCCATCTCAATCATGTGCCACCTCTACCTCTGAGACAGGATGTCTCTTCACTTGTCATGAAGTCTGATGTTAATATACAGGCCTTCCAACCAGCTGACTTTAAGTATAGCTTTTCAAAATATATTTGAAGCCTTTTATATGTAAACTGTTGTATTACTTTCTCCTTTTGTACTTAAAAACATGCTTGGGGATCATCTACAAATGTGTTCTGATTGGTGTCTTCTTTTGCTTTAAGGAGTTAATACAAAATGACAAATTCAAAGAGAACCAGAAATCTGATTGAGTTTGAGACTGAGATCGAGGCTGAGAGAAGGAAGCAACACGTGGTCTAAACTGGGAATGGGGTGGTGGTGTATTTTGGGGTTTTTTGTAGACCAAATAGGCATTTGCCTAATTCTTATTGGACTGGAACTATTTAAAACTGGTTGTTGAGTTGAAGCTAAATCATTTAAGGTGGTGTCAAACTATATAACATAAAATATTCACTTTTCTCAACTGTATCTCCTTCCAAAGTAAACTGAAAATATGGCCATCATGCATGCCAACTTCATATAGCAATGAAATGTTATAATTCCCCTTGCTTTAACAAGTGATTCCTCGGCTTTGAGAAGACAGTAACAAAGAAACAATGATGTACAGTTTATTTCATGTTCTGGTGTTTGCCTGGTTCTAAAATTCGTATTTTCCTGCAGGTCATGCAAACTTCCAGAATCCAACACAAGCCATGCAACCAAGTTATTAAGAAAACTGTAGGAGAGCAGTTCTTAATTTTAGTTTGAGATTAATTAACTGAGAAAATAGAGCTTTTATCAAACCACCTATATTTAGAACAGAAAGGCACATAACTTGAGTCATATAAATGCCATCAATAGGTGTTGGGATTTTTTAGGTTTTTTTCCCTAATATATCTTAACAATCAAAGGAAGAGGCACTAGAGGAGAAGCAAATGAAATACTAGTGGTGATGCACATATGGACAGCCAGTCTGATGAGCCTCAGCCTTTGTTATTTTCCGCATCAGTACCATTCACATTTCACAATTTTGAATATAATCATTAAAATGATTTATTATCAAACAATCATGGGTATTTTGTGCATATGCTTTGCCTTGTTTGCTGGCAGCAGATACCAATCCAGTCATTATCAGCAGACAAATTTTAAAGTGACCAGTGTATTTAAGGAACTATCATGCCAAGTGTATCATTGTGCTTCATAGTCAAGAGTCATTACAACATTTATTATCAAGAGTTCCTTGCAAACATTATCTGATCCTTTAACTTGAAAGTTATATTACACTGCTGAGATTTTTCTTTTTACATGTTCCAAATTCAGCCATTAATTTAGTAAAGATAGTAAAACAACAAATGTAAGGTGTTAACTCAAACTTTATATTTAAGTCCACCCCAAAATACACAGCAGTCCAAAGGGAGTAGAATGTGCCTTTTTATCTGATGTAGTTGTGTAGTTTTCAGGTTGGCTTCCAATCAAACTGCCCTATTTAGTCTCCTCTAATCAAAGAGATTGCAAAAACAAAATGAAGTGTTTGAGGGAAGAAGATCATTTCCTGGGCTGATGGCTGTAAAATTTGTAAGCTTTCTAGTAAGATTCTCCTTCTCTAGAGCCCTGGCTAGCACTGGGTAAGTACTGGAATCCAAAAACTGGATGAATTCATGACCTGATTTAGAACGTGCGTATTAAGTTGCAGAATTTTTTGTCCTACATTGTTCCACAGACTTCAGATTTGGCAAGAGTTTTTCAGTTACGTCTGTCTGAAGAACTAAATATGCACAAGGCTTTATTCATTAAAGACTTTTTATTTTACTTTTCAGAAATATATTTAGGAATGGAAACCTGAGGGGAATTTATGATGTTAGCTCTCTCAGTTTTGTGATTACAGGATATGTTTGATCATGTTGATTTCTTCCTTCACTTGTCCCAGTGACTGCACAGATTCTTTCTTTTCATTAACCATTTTAAGAGACGTTACCATGTCTTTCTTCTACAGAAGCTTTCCTAGATTACATAAACCTTCCTTAAACTCAGGAACAGTATTCAGTTAAAGTCCTACTTTTCTCAAAACAGAACGAAATGCAACTATGCAGATATTTGCTCTGTATTCAAGAATTAGTTTTAGAAGATGATTGAAAACCAGAGACTGAAAGGACGGCTCATCATTTAGTACTTAAGTAAGTTGGAAGAGAGAAAATCTTTACATAGATTACTGATAGACCTGGGGGGAAAAAAATGATCTTTCAGGCACATCAGTCCTGCTACTTGAAAACATGGTTTAGTAGGGAGTATGAACTTTGGTCTGTAACATATGGTTCATTATAGCTCTTTTTTTACTTCTTGAATTGTCTGGTTTGACTTAAACAGAGCAATTTAACAAAATTAATCAAGAAGGAATGCTTAACAAGTTTAACACTATCGTAAAACATTAACATAAATTGATAAATAGGTGAAGTAAACCACATATTAAAAATTTTGATTTTTTTAATGTTAAATTATTTTCTTCTTAGTCCCCTAAACCTGTTAACAGAGGCTTTAGCTTGTGTGCTATCATACCCTTTCTCTGTCTTCAGGTCCATCACGGGAATTAGATTGACTGTGATCTGCTGTGTGCCTTAAGGCAAAACCTCAAATACTTCAAGGTTCATTAAGTAAGAAATTTAAACCACTAAAACATAAAGCAGCAATGTGTAGACACATCAGCTTATTTTATTTTCAACATTAAAAGTTCTGCCAGGGAAAAAAAAAAAAGCATCTTGTAAAGCTTCAATTCTGCAATTAACATCATGTGGGCAGACTTCTGCATGAGCAGATCTCATTGCTGGTTTGGGGACCAATACTCCAGAGCTGCAAACACTTAAACACTGACTTAACTTGACTGTTATGAGTAGGCTTACTGAAATTAATGGTGCTTTTCATTACAGTAAAGTTAAGTGTGTGGCTGTGTGTATAAAGGATCAAGTTTCGGCTTCTTAATTTCATGATGAGTGAATGAATTATCCATACATCTTCTACAAACAGCCAAACAAAATTTTTAAAAGTACTTTTCTACCTCCACTATTTCTCTGAAGTGTTTTCTTCTTAGATAACCTCTCCAACACTTCTGTATCACAGTTGCCATTTTGCTCAGACGTCTAAAATGAAATACATTAACAAAATAATGATATTTTCAGACTTCAGACAAATTAACTTTTCATAATAATAAAAACATACAGTATATTATCCATCATACAGATGACCACTACAAACATACTTTATACATATATACATGTGCACCCACACACTAATACACTGTTACATACATATATTTTATTCATACACACATAATTTATTTTTGGGAAAACATGGGTTACTGTTAACTTACCTGCATACTTTTAGAACAGTTCAATGAAAAAGCCTTACAAATTTAATTTGCATAATAGATTGTATTATTTTCATGGTTTTAACCAACAAATCTGACCAGTGCAGAATTTTTTATGTCACATGCAACATTTTCGCAGCTGTACCATTTTTAACTATTTGACAAAACCCACTGATATTTGAATTTTTAGATACTTTATTAGCTTTTAGACACCCTTCTGCTTTTATAAAATTACACCTAGGTTAACTGTAAATATTTACTTTGTCCTTATTTTATATATGTGTGTATATATATACATGCTGCTACTAAAAATCTCATAATTGATGTCTCACATAAATTTGTGCAGAAAATGATAGAATCATCACTTTGGGACTGCCTAGAAAAAGCTGTATGGGGGATCATTCATACCACCTAACTATGGACATCAAACTTACAAGCCTTGCACTCCTCTCAGTGAAGGAAGTCTTTGGGTAATACAGAACACAGAGAATTGGCTACATTGACTCTGTGCCCCTAAGTAAGCCAGAGAGAATCACGAAATTATAGAATCAATAAAGGTTGGAAGAAACCTTCAAGATGATCTAGCAGGACAATAATTGACCCCAAATCATATTCTTAAGTGTCACATCTAGACACCTCTTGAACGCTTCTGGAGATGGTGACACTATCATCTCCCTGGGCAACTCATTCCAATGTCTAATCACTCTTTTATTGAAATTGTTTTTTCTAATATCTTATCTGAACCTCCTCTGGTGCAACTTAAGTACATTTCCTCTAAGTGCCCACAATGACTGCAGCCTATCTTTCTATGAAGGAAATATTAGCCATTAAGTAGTTAATTTTATTTAAGCTAATAATTCTTTAGCTTCGATACACTAGGTCTGGATGATGTACAATTACTCGCAACAGGCAAAAGGTCAAACTAGAAGACGTAAAAATCCCTCTCCCTCAACGGCCCTAAGTTTTATGATGATACAGAAGTTTGAGCACATGAATTTGGCCAGTTGGGCTTACGATCATAAAAAATGGAAGAAGGCTTTCTAGGAGAATGGACCAACCACAGCTTCCAAGAAATTTGTATCAGTGTTATAAAATCATAGAATCCCTAAGGTTGGAAAAGACCTCCAGGATCAAGTCCAGTGTTGATACAGCTTTCCCCAGAACAAGCTAGTGAAGGGCCCTGAGGGGAAGCCATACGAGAAGCGGCTGAGATCACTTGGCCTGTTCAGCCTGAAGGAGAGACTTCATTGCAGTCTACAGCTTCCTCACAAGGGGAAGCAGAAAGGCAAGCACTGATCTCTTCTCTCTGGTGACCAGTGACAGGGCCAGAGGGAGTGGCCTGAAGCGGCGTTGGGAAGATTTACCTTGGATATTAGAAAAAGTTTTTCACTCAGAGGGTGGCTGGACACTGGAACAGGCTCCCCAGGACAGTGGTCATAGCCCAAGGCTGACAGAGCTCAAGAAGCATTTGGACAAAGTTCTCAGGCACACGATGTGACTCCTGGGGATGGTCCTGTTCAGGGCCAGGAGCTGGCCTTTGAAGATCCCTGTGGGTCCTTCCAGCTCAGGATATGCTACGATTCTATATGAAAAGCCTCTGAAACAGCATATCCAAGGGACATGCAGTTGTTTCTTTTTTCTTTCACTCATAACAAGATTTCTTAAACAATACTGTGCATCCATTCTGAAGATAATTTCCATGCTTTCTAGCATCATGCCTTTTTAATTGTAGACAGTTCTGAAAGTCAAAAATTATTATTTCTTACAGTGCCACAGCATATATTTCATTCTGTCCAAAAGCTGGATAACAGTTATTGCCCTTTTTTTTTCCAAAATGCTCCCATTTTATTAAAATCAAGTAATACCATGAGAAATTTTGAGGAAAAATTCAATGCTGAAACATGGATTAAGATAGGCTTAATATACTACCTCAGATAGGCTCGGATTATGCATGCTCGAAACCAGCGCTGGATCTTGACAGCAGCTTTGTATTTTATTATTCTGTCTTCATTTATAGCTCTGAAAATATAAAAGTAGTAATACTTCTCAGCATGGTAATGTAGAGCCAAAGGAAAAATATTATTCTAAATATGTTTTATTGTTGCAGCTTGAGATCCTTTTCACCAGGTTTTTCACTTTTAATTCTACATAATTCAGTGGTAGTGCAGAAAAACATAATTTACATTAGCTGCATGGTATGAAGGTAACAAAGAATATTGCTGCTCATAGAGGCTGAAAGTTTTGGGAGTGAGCATTTCTTATTCCCACACAATACTTAGATAGATGTCAGCATATCACATGGACTTCTTCCATTGTAGGTGAAATACGTGGATAATACTTTAATGATAATTAGGCTTGAATTATAACAAAAATCATGTAACTGTATAAAATTGTGTATCTATAGTGTTTATGACAAAACTGAAAGTCATGTAAGGAAAACCATGAATCTAAAAGAGATTAAAGAAATATATTATTAGCCTGGATGAAACTTTTCAGAGACTTCAGAAAGAAATCATTACTATTACGTGTTTCAATGCTGAGGGATAGAACTCAGCTATGAGATCACCTCTAGCTTTTCTTCATTTTTTGTTTGTTTCAAAATGTCAGTAACTATCAAATCTTTGAACTTAAAATTAAATTTTAATTTTCATGGATTTTTATTCTTTCCCATTTTTATTAGGAACATATTCACCAAATTCTTTAATTTGTTACACCTGACAAAAAATAATGATTAGGTCACTATTAGCTAGTTTTCTTAATTAGCTGATATTAGTTAGCTCTCCTAACAAAGTTTCATGTCAACATTAATTGCTTCAGTAAATACCAACAAGCTTATATTTTATCTGATAAATTAGGATTATCCTCATTAGATTTCTGAAAATGAAATGAACTGCAGATTTACTACCAGAGATCAAGAAACATTAGCTCAACTCATTTTATATCATCTGGTGCAGCATGTGCTCTCAAATCACATTAAATGGGCACAAATTTCACTGTCATCTGATGAGCATCAGACATCCTCAGTACCTGAAAACTCTGGGGAACAGGTTTTTTTACGTAAAACCACAAAATGAATAGTTTTCAGAACTGGCCAGAGAGTTTTCCTGTTCCTTCCCTGTGCAGCTTCCTAGTCTTCACAGGAACCAGATGCCTCCAGAATGCTTTTACTTATAGGAAAATGATTTTGATTAAAAGGGTATGAGCAGTGTGGCCCTGGACAGGCAGCCACAATCACAGCCTGGAAATGAAGGGGATGTGGGACTGGCCGTGTCAGAGGTGACGGCTACGAAGCCAGTCCTACCCACTTGGCAACGACGAGATTCTCCTGGAAGAGCAGAAGTCTTCTCCTCTCTTACTCCCTGTTAGTTTTATTTTTAGCTGGCATTCAGTCTTGCCTGGCCAGGATGGGACAGAAGTCCTTGTAAAGTTTATAGAAGCAGACCAACAACAGACTTGTTCTTCTCACAGGATAGTTCCACAACACTTCCAGCTGCCCTGGCCAGCAGAAGTGTTTCAAGGTGCAAGTTTCTCAAGCAGGCATCTGCCCTTTTGATCAGACTGCACTGTTGTCATACTGCTTGAATTAAGCTCTTGAGAGTCACAGATACAGCTCAAAGACTGTATTGAAAGTTAAAAAGGCCTAATCAAGCACCTGACATACAGATGCTACTGTAAATAAAAGTAGATTCTTGAATGAGTAGAGTGATAAAATTGTGTAACACTTCAGAGAATGACCTAATGGATCTTGTATATTCTAATCCTTATGCTGAGGGTATTTCTCAAAATGCAGGCTTATGGTATTCTTGCACTGTGGCATCACTGAGCAAGTTCTTCCCCAGAAAGGCGCTTTCCCTAAAAAGCCAGTTTAGGACACCTCATACCTCTCGCTTAAACAGAGTTCTGCTTCAAGCACAACGGGAATGTTATTAAAATCAGAAAACTTTATTAAGATTTGTTGCTGAGCTGGACTCTTTGAATCGTCTCATTTGCATTCTCAGCTGCAAATCTGAATTTTCTAAAACTGATGGATCATAGCCCATTCTTAAAAGGGAAACAATTCATTTTTGGAGAGCTCTGCCAAAAAACAAATCCCCGAACATCAAGCATGCTGCCCTCCAATGGATTTCCAAGTCTGGCTGAGACTGCTCTTTCTAATGTGAAATACAAGCATAGTCTCCTGTCACTGATGTTTGTTTAGTGAACTGCTGTGCATACAGCCGCAAGAGCATGAGCGAAAGTTCAGGGAAAGATCAGGAAAACACAACACTTTACATGCAGGCTGGACTTGATCTCTGTAACTTTTAGCGATGTTCAGGAGCTTTGTTATTCATGTCAATGATGTTGTAATTAGATTCAAAAATAAATGATTCATTAATTAGTGAAGAAAAAAATTACAACTATGCTAAACATGTTTGGGGTTTTTCTTCTGTTTGAGCTTTTGCATTACACATACAGCAACGGTGCAGCTGAATAAAAGGATTTATAGGGCAAATCTCTGCCGTATTTAAGTAAGTTTTAAAACATTTCATTTCCTAAAATCTGGGGAAAGTTTGCCACCACCATTTTAGGAGTCAGAAAACTCGGTAGCACAAACTGTCCCAATTGATGATGACAAGGGTAACAGATCTCATCTGATCTCTTTCAATTAACTTTCAAAAAATTAAATAAAATTAAAAAAAAAAAAAAGACAAACAAACAAAATACCGGGGGAAAAAAAACCCAAACAACAAAACAAACAAGCAAGAAGAAGTAGTGTCCTTGCAAGAGGACAAAAATCCAGGCACAGTCACAGATCTGAGCCGCGAGCGCAGGGCCTCAGGGCTGGCGTGCCGCATCCTGGGGTCGCCATGAGGGCTTCTCCGGGAATAACAGCGCCGCTAGGGCGGGACAGAGGCGGGAGGCTCCTGAGACCGGACCGGGGAAAGGAGGCCGGCCTCCGAGGAGGGAGAGGGCGGAACTTGCGAGGCTCGGCGCGTTTCAGGAGTTTCCAGAGGCGCCTTTTCCCTCACAGTTAGCAGGGGGCCAGGGAAGAGCAGGACACACAGTATTTTCAGTGTATAAACCGGCCCCTTAAGGCGCTGCGCTGTGGCCACCAGGTCTCCTCAGATGGCTCTGGCAATGTTTGGGAACGCGGCGATGGGTTGGTGCTCTCGGGAGGGATTTTAAAGCGGAACAGTTTCACAGAATCACGTCATCATAGAACGGGTCAGGCTGGAAGGGACAACACTGGGTCATCTGGTCCAACTTCCCAGCTCAAGCAGGCTCATCCCAGAGCACGTGGCACAGGATTGTGTCCAGATGGTTCTTGAGTATCTCCAGTGAGGGAGACTCCACAGTCTCTCTGGGCAACCTGTTCTAATGCTTGGTCACCCGCACAGCAAAGTTCTTACTGATATTCAGATGGAACCTGCAGTGCACCCAGTTTCTACTCATTGCCTCTTGTCCTATTGCTTGGAACCACTGGGAAGAGCCTGGTCCATCCTCGTCACACCCTCCCTTCAGATAGTTTGAGACACTGACGAGGTTCTCTTTTCACTCATCTCTTTTCGAGAACAGGCCCATCTCCCTCAGCCTTTGCTCGTAAGAGGGATGCTCCAGTTCCGTAATCATCTTCATAGTCTTCCACTGGACTTCCTCCAGGAGCTCCATGTCTCCCTTGAGCTGAAGAGCCCAGAAGTGGACACAGTTTCTGTTGCCTTTCCCTGGGCTTAGAATTAAAAGCCGAACACGGTTAGAGGGGGAAAAAGGGTTTTACCTCGGTATTTATTTAAGGATCTTCAGGTGTACCACACCCAGATAGAATGCACACCAAAAATGCACATCCAAAAGTGCAACCCCGAAAATGCACGCACACGATAGTTCTAGTATACAGTTACAGACCTTGTACATTAGCATATCTATCAAAGATTCCCCAGTGAGAGGCTCAAGAGAAGCCCCATCCTGAGGAACCTCCCCCCTGGATGGGCCTATCTTGGTTTACAGAATGTATTCTGGAGAGGACCTTGGTGTCTGGGGCTCTCTGACCCCCAACTGCGAGGCTTCCAAGATGTTTGGTCTCTTGGCTTAAGGAACTTTGGGTCTAAGCTGGTTATCAGACTAGGGGAATTACAAGTATGTGGGCTAAAAGCACTAAGGATACATAAAAGCTGTATAAAAGGGTTAATGAAAGGGTATATAAGAGGGGTATATTAAAAAAGCAAAAAATCATCATGGCATCATTTCCAGGGGGCTGCCGCCATCTCATTACCAGGGGAAAGAGGGGGCCGCCCCAGCCCCAGCCCAGCATAAGGCGGTGTATCCTGCCCCACTACCGACATGGCCCAAGTACCTGTTCCTAAGGAAATACTCCTCCCGGAGACCCGCCAGCCGCTCCTGAAGACGGGCCAGGACGGCCATGCTCCCTCCCTCCTCCCGCCCTCACGACGCTGCCGCCATGGCAACGGGACCGTCCCACTGCGCTCGGGCGCGGGGGTGTCGCTGCTCCCGGCGGCCCCGCAGCCAGGCACGGACAGCGCTCCGGAGGCAGCGGGAGCTCCGCGGAGCTGTACCGAACCCCAGGCGGGGGTGCTGGAGGGGACGCGGCGTCCCTGGGCAGCGGTCGGGACAGGAAGGGGAAGAGGAGAGGTGGTCGCGTCCGGCTTCCTCCGGTGCCGCGGCTGCTTCCGGGCTCTCATCATGGGGGACTGAGGAGCAGCGCCGGCCGCCCGCGCCCTCCCCGCCCGGCCCGAGCCCTCCCGTCCCCGGCCCCTGCCCGCCTCCCCTCGCCCAGTCTCTGCGAAGCGGCGCCAGCCTCCTCGGGGAGCGGCCGGGGGAGGCGCCGGGTTCATGTTCCGGGTCGCTGAACCTACCCCGACCCGAGCTCAGGCGGCGAGGAAGAGCTGGTAAGCCCGGCGGGGACACACATGTCCGCCCCCCCTGCCCGGGCGCGGGGCCGCTGTCTGCGGGAGGGGGTCCGAACATCGCCTCCGCGCCGCGTGTGGGGCTTGGGAACGTGGGGGTGAGTGGTGGCCCCGCTCCAGCCGGGCCTCCCCGCTGCTGCCCCTTACGACGGGGGGAGGGCGATGGTGCCCGCCCCAGGCCCCCGGGGGCCGAGGGGCTGGAGGTCTGAGAAGTGCCACTGTCGTGTCTCGGCGGCTGGACGCGTTTATAAGCGAACGGTGGGCTGGAGGAACAAACTTCCACGCCTTGTTGAAAAAAAGGACAGAGGGCGAAAGATAACTCAAAACTTTTGTCCCAAGCTTAGTTAAGTTTTCCTGTGTGGGGTTTTTTCTAGTAGTGGTAGACTCTCTAAGGCCTAAAGCCCTTGCGGAGTGTGCAGGTGAGCATCCAGTGCCGTGTGTTTCCTGCTCTAAAGCTTTTCTGTTGCAAAGCAAGAATCAACAAGTGCTGCTGTAGCCATCGAGCAGGGAAAGTATGGGTAGTTCTCCTGCAAAAAAGTTCACAGATTTACTGTTACATGTAATTCCGAATGCGAGCATAGTGACCCCAAAGGCAATATTGTTTTTATTGTAGCACTGTAAGGACAGAAGGCTGAGTAACAGAATAGAAAAAGTCAGTTTTGTTAGTGGAGACACACGTGGAGACGTAAAGACTGGTAGTGGCGAGACTTGATGGAGGCAAGATGTTCCAAGCAACCAGCTGGGAAGCCTTTTATTTTCTTCCTGAAATGTGTGGTATCTTGTGATATGTTTGGTTTCAACTGGTGTGTGTAGCTTCTCACTCATTTCACTTTTATTATTGGAGGCAGGGAGGATTGTGCTGGGGTTTTGTTTGTGGAATTTTTTTCAAATGATGATAAACATCTTTTGGAGGCTATGTTACATATACAGATACCTGCTGGTAGCTTTCCCAGATGTGACATAGATTTCCTTTCATCTTTTCCTTGTTTTTTTTTTTTTTCTGGGGGTTGGGAGGAAGAGGAACAGAAAGGTTTAGCACTTCATTTTCTTACAGAGAAAATTCCATTTCCCCTCCACTTTTGCTGATACCACCATTTTTTCCCCTCTGGGTATTTTTTTCTCTGCATTTTTCTAAATGAGAAAACTTTCAAAGAGAGATTTTATTTGCCCAGCTGATAATTATTTGCTAAAACAAGTTTTCTGATGTTGCTAGGCATCCAGATTTGCCTGGTGTAAATATAACAACTTCTGTTGGTGTTATTCAGAATATTTCAGAGAATGAGGTACACTCCAGTGGCACAAGTATTTTTATTTGAGTACTAATGCTGCATACAGTAGAACCATTGCGTAAGACATTTCAAACATGTATCTGTATTCTGTGAAAGTCTTCACTATTTATTTGACCTGTCATTTGTCTTTAAACTTCATTATTTTGTGTCCACATTAAGTAATTTAGTTCCAGAGGATTTTAGAGTAGCCTTCAGCAACGTGAGGTGTAGGCATATTTTTCTGTGATTGTCGTCTGACAGTAATGATTTTGCTTATGCAAGTACACTGCTCAGAGGAATTCAATACAGAGGAAAATATCAAAATGTTTTCCATTACAAATCTGACCACTCCTCAGAGCTGCTCTCTTATTCTTCTACATAAGTTATTTCAGAAGCTGTCTGTTAAACGATGCCCATTTGAGCGGGATGCAGGAAAATACTTTTTACAGTGTCTAATACTTGACATAGAAAATTAAGAACTTGTGCTTTCTAAAAACATTAAGATCATAAAGAGGTTAGTAAGTTCAGCCTAAAATTTTTCATTTTGAGTGGTAAAGCACCCCAAAGCAGAATGTGACATTTAATGAATCCATGTGGCAATATAAAAGTAGTTTGCAGTTTGGATACTTGCTGGGCACTCTGATTCTTTTGATAATGACTGTGGTGCTTTAGCGTATTACCACGATTTGGCAGTTCATGTGATTCTGCACCTTGACAATTAATTAATGAAGTCATACTTCTGAAAAGGGCAAGCATATCAGTAAATGCAGCAATGGGATTGCAAGAATTGCTCCCTCTCATGATAAATTGCTCTAAATCTCATTTCTGGCTGACCAATTCATTTGTGTTAGAGCCTTGGTAAATGTAGTTCATGTCAGCATCTTTCTGACTGTATGCCATTGCTCTGTACTGAACACTCTCACTTTCAAATATGAGTAGACTGATAGTATTTTTTGTTGTGCCTTCTTAGATAAGCAGGAGTTTTAGAAAAGTCAGATGTACTTAGTGCAAGTTAGCCTGGTGCTAATTTTTAGGAGGATGAGCGGTATAATGGGTGATAAAATTACATCATTCCTGAAATACTTTTTACTGTATAGGGCAGAATTATGGGAATAGTCAGGCTGAAAGGAACCACAGTGGGTCATCTGGTCCAACCGCCCTGCTCAAGCTGGGTCATCCCAGAGCACATGGCACAGGATTGCATCCAGATGGTTCTTGAATATCGCCTTGAGGGAGACTCCACAGCCTCTCTGGACAAGCTGTTCCAGTGCTTGCACACCTGCACAGTAAGGAAGTTCTTCCTCATGTCAGGAAAATCCATAAACGCCAGAGGTTTATGTCCGTAAAGGAGACAGAGGAGTCCTCCAATTTTATTCCAATAAAGCGAGATAGCTCACTGGGGCACACGCCCGCAGTGTTTTCTCTCTCTCTTGGTTTCAGGGTGCAGCCTCCTTTTATCCTAAACTCCCAGCTGCATGTTGCCCTCTTCCTTTCCCCGCTGGCTGAGGCACTGGGAAGGTACAGCCTTCCCCATATCCCCCCTTGAACCCACGATTTTACCCCGAAGTTCAGAGGTTCAGGCTTGTGCAGACCCACTTGACTGTTTCAGGAGCCAAGCTGTGTGGGCTCTGCCACGAACCTGCTGCCCAAAGTTAGCAGAGACACTGAGACCCGTTTCAAAGATGTTGACACCCATACCTTCACCCATCAAATTGTGAAGACATTACGTTTTCTCTCACTCATATTCAGGTGGAACTTCCTGTGCATCAGTTTCTGCCCGGTGCCTCCTGTCCTATTGCTTGGCACCATCGACAAGAGCCTGGCTCCATCCTCTGGCACCCTCGCTTCAGATACTGACAGACATTGATGAGGTCCCCTCTCAGTCATTTCTTCTCGAGGTTGAACAGGCCCAGCTCCCTCAGCCTTTCCTCAGAAGGGAGAAGCTCCAGTCCCTTAATCAGCTTCAGAGCCCTCAACTGGACTCTCTTCATGTCTGTCTTACGGTGAGGAGCCCAGAGCTGAACACAGCATTCCCGGCCTTACTAGGGCTGAGTGGCGGGTCAGGATCACTTCCCTCAGCCTGCTGGCAATGTTCTTCCTGATGCACCCCAGGACACCTTTGGCCTTCTTGCTCACATGGCCCCTGCTGGCTCAGGGACAGCTTGTCCCTGTCACCAGGACCCCCAGGTCCCTCTNGCCTTGAGGGAGACTCCACAGCCTCTCTGGACAAGCTGTTCCAGTGCTTGCACACCTGCACAGTAAGGAAGTTCTTCCTCATGTCAGGAAAATCCATAAACGCCAGAGGTTTATGTCCGTAAAGGAGACAGAGGAGTCCTCCAATTTTATTCCAATAAAGCGAGATAGCTCACTGGGGCACACGCCCGCAGTGTTTTCTCTCTCTCTTGGTTTCAGGGTGCAGCCTCCTTTTNTCTGCTTCAAGCACGTCAGACCCGAGCCTGTGCTGGTGCACAAGCGAAAGGAAACTCCAGAAGTTGTCTAAAGAAGTTTCTCAAATACAGAATTGATACCAAGAATTAATGTATAGTGTGTGATTGGAGGAATAAAATGTTGATAGTAAATGTATGCATTGAAATATATTGGAGCTGCATATTTGATATAGAAAAAGTTTGTAGACACTTCCAGCAAGTGTAGTGTCTTTAATTGAGGAACAGTCACTTCTATAATTTTTTTTTTCAAAATTCTCCTATACTTTTATTATTTTGTGAAACTTGTTCACATACATAACAGATTACAAAAAAAGGAGAGTTGGCATACCTTGAAGATGAAAAATAGCCTGAGATCTGGGGGTTGGTTTTCTCTTTTCATATATAGATATGCTCCAGCATAGTATACTGGTTTGTCTCAAGAATCCTCATCTTTTATAACTGTCCACCCTATCTCATATGAAAGTCAAAACCATTTAATTTCTGTAAGTGTCTGTTCTGATACTGTCATATTTTAAATTTTTTTAGTATATAAAATTACATTTGTATTAAGTTTCTTTGGTCTGCAGGTCAGATTTACTTTGAATGTGTTGCCAGTGTGTTGGCTCTTAGTCTTTACAGGAATGAGGATCCTTAGAAGTTGGAAAGTGTGGAACTTTTTTGGTAGGTAGCTGTTATGCCCTTTAGTGATGGTTGATATGGAATGGAAGGGGTGGCTTGTGGTATAGATTTGCATACCTCGTCCAGCAGATAGTGCCTAAGGACATAAATTGGTGTGGGTGTGGAACTGGATGCTTTCTCCACTTCTTAGTGGTGGCTGTTTAAAATAGTCTAGTCACAACTTCAGTTTCTGATCATAGAATCATTAAGTTTGGAGAGGCCTCTGAGACAGTCTGACTGTTACCCCAGCACTGCCACATTCACTGCTAAACCACGTCCCCAGGTGCCATTTCCACACTTTTTCTGAACACTTTCACCAGTGTTTCCACCACTTCCCTGGGCAGTTTGCTTCAATACCTGACCATTCTTGCAGTGAAGAAATTTTTCCTAATATCTAATCTGAACCTCCGCTGGTGCAGCTTGAGGCCATTTCCTCTTGTTTTGTTACCTGGGAGAAGGGAAACATAAGCTTCTATGTAACAGAGGCTTATCAGTGATTCCTAATCTACATCGTCTCTTGCTAGCTTTTTAGTAGTTGTAACTTAATTGCATTGTTTTGTTTTGCTTCCCCCTTCGTGTGTCCCNGATGGTTGATATGGAATGGAAGGGGTGGCTTGTGGTATAGATTTGCATACCTCGTCCAGCAGATAGTGCCTAAGGACATAAATTGGTGTGGGTGTGGAACTGGATGCTTTCTCCACTTCTTAGTGGTGGCTGTTTAAAATAGTCTAGTCACAACTTCAGTTTCTGATCATAGAATCATTAAGTTTGGAGAGGCCTCTGAGACAGTCTGACTGTTACCCCAGCACTGCCACATTCACTGCTAAACCACGTCCCCAGGTGCCATTTCCACACTTTTTCTGAACACTTTCACCAGTGTTTCCACCACTTCCCTGGGCAGTTTGCTTCAATACCTGACCATTCTTGCAGTGAAGAAATTTTTCCTAATATCTAATCTGAACCTCCGCTGGTGCAGCTTGAGGCCATTTCCTCTTGTTTTGTTACCTGGGAGAAGGGAAACATAAGCTTCTATGTAACAGAGGCTTATCAGTGATTCCTAATCTACATCGTCTCTTGCTAGCTTTTTAGTAGTTGTAACTTAATTGCATTGTTTTGTTTTGCTTCCCCCTTCGTGTGTCCCAAGAACCATGATAGTTCTCTTTTTTGAATCTGTAAATTCTTCAAGCAAGGCAGTGAGATTTATCATATGCTGCTCTCTCCCAAATACTTGCACCTTTCCAGTCCAAATTTCAGTCACACTCATTTATAAAGCAGAGCTCTCAAAACTAGTGTTTCTAAGGCTTTGTGAAAACAACTTCTGAGGTGGAGAAATGGGATTCGAATTAGTACCTGTCTGAAGATAAAGGTACGCTGTGAGCACAGCTGTGTTACGAGACATCAGAGAATCCATATGGGAAAAGATTATAGAAGTCAGGTTTTATAATCCCAGTGTTGAAGGAACCATTTGATTTTTCTTGTGCTTTTAGCTTGTGATCAAGGTGGATTGTGAAGGAAGCCAAACTCATGGTTCTTTTCAGAACTGATGAGGCACAGATGCAGCATAAATTTAGCTGCAAGAAGCTGCAGTCCTATTTAACAGGCAAAGGTGTAGAACGAGAGAGTAAATGTAAACGCATCTGTTGGTTTGGCAAGAGATAATGTCTCTCCTTAAGAGCTGTGCAACTAAATTAACTTTCCCATCAGTGTGTGTTTGTTAAATATTTTGTAAGCAGTCAGAGCTCTACGTTGTTATGTGCTCTAGGTGAGAGGTGAAAACAAAAGATACGTAATTTTCACTGAAAAAGTGAGTGCCCATTATTTCCATTAGGATTTTCAGTTTGAATATAAATACTGAAGAGAAGCTGTGTGATCTGTTTTGGAGCAGGTTAGGGCAGTATCATGGGTGAGCGCAGCTTGGGGTTTTAGTTAAGTAAGCAGTTACACTGTTTCCTGCAAAGAGGACTTACATGGTCTGTTCTAGTAGGGGTTAGAGAGGAAATGGGTCAGCCTTTGGTGAACTACATTAAAATTGCTTCAGATAAATGTAAAGGTCAGTGTAGGCAAACTAGATTTTCTTGTAGTAAAGTAGGATCCTCTCCTAGTAAGGACATTACAGTTTATTGCTAGCTGTGGGCTGTTGCTGTAACAGCGTTTTTATAGCCCTATGTGAGTCGTGCTAAACTGTGGCTCATCTTAATATTTTATGTACCTCATATGTTGTTCTACATTTGTTGTTACAACCTTTGAAATTTCTTATCTCGCTGAACACCGCTGATACTCACTTGCAACGGCCTTAATGCTTCTTATAGTTATTTTTCTACTTGTTTCAAATGCAAATATTTTTGTTACAGTACCATCTGCAGCCATGATTAAAATTACTTCATAGGTTTGGAATACAAGCTTGACAGCTGGTTGTGAACAATAGAGAAGGTTTCAAAACTGAGTTTGTCTGATAAATAATGCTATAATAGAAATGCACTCCCAAATTTTGGAGCTAGAACAGTCAATCTGAAATCTATCTGGCTGCTGCTGCCTTTGGCTTTTTTTTCTTCAATTATAGCAAGAGAAATGAGATCACCAATAAAATTAAGCGAAAGAGTTTTTCTGGGTTTTCAGGAGAACGAGTTTTAATCTGGACCACTGGCATGTTGCAAGTGCAGTGTGAATAGAAAGCTGAAGTGGTTTGTGTTGGCATTCTCAATCTAATGCAAAGGAGCTTGCACTGTCCCAAACTGATCAAGTAATTCTCGTAATCATCCTAAGGAAACATGTTGAAATAATTAAAATATGAATTTGTCTGATCTGCATAGGAGGTGATACAGTTATGATAAAGTTATATTGTACATTGGACCATGCCTGCAGTTTTAATATAATAAGGTCACTCCCCTGTACCAATCTTAATTTAGGAGTTGCAATGAAGAGACCTGATATTCACTAGAAAAGATTAATTGCAGGAGTTCATAATATTCAAAGTCATAGTTTACTGGAAATTAAGTCCCTTTACTGCTCAGAGTCTTTTAAGAATCTTGTTATTCCTTTACTTCAAAAACACTTGAGGGTGTTCACTTTTCTTGAGTTTCATCTGTTGATCTGGCACCATCTGTATTGCAGTATTTTGGGAGGAATTCAGGTATAAAAATCAGAGCTGGATATATTGTGTTTGATCTTGAAGTATTTTGTGGAACTAAAGCAATTTTACCACCGTCCTTGTGCCATTATCTGGAGTAAATTGGTGTGTCCACTCTAGGACCTACATTGATTTTAGTGATATAGTTACCCATACAGATTAGGGATACTGAATTGAAGGAATTAATCATAAACTATGGTGCAAGGCTTTAGTGTCCCTGTCTTCTCTTTCCCTTTTGCTTTGTGTTGCAGGGTCACTAAGAGAATGAGCTGCAAGAGATTTATATAAGCTGGTTCATATTCTGACAGGTTAGCAGAAATCTGTTCATTTGGAGAGCTAAATCTGGTTTTAAGCCTACAAGTTCACGTTTTGGTGCACCTCCACTTCTATCAGTTTGCCATAGATGCAAAAGTCTATGACAGGAAGGGCTGGGCAGGCATTTGGGGGAATTGATGTCTCAAATTACCCAAATGTGCTGCAGTTTGTTCAAGTGTTATGGCTTCTGTCAAATTAGTGCAGAGGAGCCCCTTAAATCTCAACGGCATCTCATTTCTGATATGTGCACCTCTGGGGATACCTGTCCTCGTGGGGGTTTAACAGGAAGGCTAAAGGGGCGAGGGCCCTCCCCACTGCAGCTCTAGCCATGGAGAAACACGGGCTAATGCATCTGTTTAGCATCTTGTGAACCAAATGGATTAAAGAGAAAGTGTAGCACTCTTCAGAGCTGTCTCACCATTTACAGGACGACATAATTCTGCTGTACTAAGAGCCAAAGACATCACTGAGGGAATAATATGACTAGAGGTTACATCAGGACAGAAAAAGAGGTATGGGAAATAAATGACACAGCAGTTTCAAGAATTCAATATAAGCTTATGTTTGTACCACTTTCTGTGCTTTTATTGTTCTTGCAATTGAAATGTTTAAAGCAAGTATTTCTGAAAATTGTTTAAAAGAAGAATATATGACTTCTTTAGGTAAGATATTTCATGAGCAGCTTGGATTTCTTCTTAAACGTGTTCTTCAGTTTCCCCATTAATACTTGAGACTGCCCATTCAGCCATCACCATTAAGTACTTTTGATGCTGGCGTTTGTGCTAAGTGGCAGAGGGAAGCTGTCTGTGATCTGTCTAGGTTTCCTCCACATCTACAGCGCCACTGTGTATGTGTAGAAAACTTGTTATTATAGGTTCCTTCAGCCGTTTATATTGTAAAACAAAGTGAAGAGTCTTGCTTTTGAGTGCCCCCTACATAATTTGCTGAATGTGCAATGTCTTCCATATGTATCTGTTAGTGCAATGTAGTAGCAAGCATGAAAATTATTCTTTACCTCAAGGAAAGGGGTCCTCTGATGTTTTGAGATTGCTGTGTTTGTAAGAGAAGGTTCACAGCCTTAAGAGAAGGATTAGAGTTTAGCAGCAATCATTTAATTTTTTGTAATTACATTCATGTAATGCATGGGTGAACTTACTGAAGCATACTGAGTTAAAGACGTGAAATTTGAAGAGGAAGGAGCAAAACATTTAAAAGGGTAAGTCCTTAATCTGACACTGTGTTTAGGGATTTTTTTCCTTATGCAAACATGGAATTCTATGGATGCAAGTGCCTACATGTGGTAGGAAGCTTTGCATTTAATACTCTAGAATAATCTGTAGCTGGGTATTCTCTCAACCTAATATAACTTAACTGAATCGATGTTTTTTAAACATCAAACAGATATCAGCCATTTGGAAAGACAGAATTAGTTGT
>VYZQ01037258.1:34994-54378 GCA_013400655.1 Mystacornis crossleyi
GACGTATATGATATGTATCCAGTCTGATATGACTGGAAATACGTAATTTCCAAATAAGATACTTTTGGTATGGGGGTGTGTCTTAGCTTGAAAGACAGGTGTNAGGCACATTAACAGAAGATAGTCTTGAGGGAGGAGGCAGGGAACATTGCTAAAAATGGTAATGGAATACAGTGTAACCCAGGAGAGGTTGTTGCCTTTTTTTTTTTTTTTCTTTTGTGGGGGGTGTTGTTTGGTTGGTTGGTTGGGGTTTTTTTTTAATGCAATGAATGCATTATTAATGTATTCAAAATGTGGAGACATTCTTTGGAAGTTATTCCTAAAAAAATAGTACTATCATTTCTAGAATATATTCTGCACAGCTTACTCCATCTTAATGCTAGAAAATAAATATATGTGTAGATGAGGTTTTCAGGCCTCGTAGTGTAGCTTGTTCTAATAGTGGCCCAGCGTGGTTCATTTTTAAGTTAATGAACATACATACAGCTATAGAGAAAGCACTAGAGCTTTAAAATTCCACCTGCCTGAAAGCAAATGTTACTTTGCTTTGAGAAAATAGTGTAATTCAAGAGAACTCAGTCTCTCCATCAGGAAATTTTAACACTTCATTATTACATATAGTGAAGTCAGTGGTGTATTTACATATCAATGTAGATGGTGTAACTAAATATTCCTGGCAAATATTCAACATTCAAAACAGTTGTTTACTTTGCATTTGACTCTCATTTCTAAATTTCTAGCATTTGTGGTGTCATTAAAATTAACAATGTTTTCTTTATATTTTGGCAAAGACCTGAAAATTGCAACTTAAGCTAAATCCCAAAGCATGAAAGAAACATTCTGAATTATTAGAACAAAATAACAGTTTTAGGAAGCATCTTGTTTATAAATAGAAGGTGACAGGAGTATCTTATTAAAGTGTAGATCCAAAATGGTGGACCTTAACTGGGGTTTTGGAAACAACTGCAGGAGAAAATTATAGGATATAATTCAACGGAGTGGTGAAGCTTTTATCGTATAGCTTGGAACCAGCAAAGGGGCAATATTAGTCACTGCTCCCAAATGTGGCCTTGTAGTAAGCAGTGGAAAGCAGCATAAACCTTGAATCAGTGTCTCCTCGAGGAATTTAGGCCAGAAGTGTGAGGAATATGCCAGAGTTATTGCTGAAGAACCGGGTGAAAAAGAATTGCTTTTTCACTAAGTTCTTTTTTTGGTCATAAAATAGATAACAAACTTCATCAGCCACAGTAAGCCCAGTAAGCATTTATGAAAAGTAATGGGAATCTTCTTATATAAACCTGTATTTACAATTACATAACTTACATTCTTATGGATTATTAATACATCTCTACAGTAAAATATTTAGTGACAGTAGTTCAGGCTTATAATTGATTTAGTCTGCGTTCTAATTTTTCTCTTCATGATCTCATAACATTCAGCTGCCAAAGCAGTTGCATCGAGCTTGAAACTTGTGACCTTTGCACCTGGATATCACTCAAATATCTGGGCATCTGTGGAGCACCCACGAGGGTGCTGCACTTGCTCCTGCATGCTCCTTGTCTAGAGCAAACTGGAATTGCTCCAGTAAGGTAAAAGGAACTAAGAGCAAATTCTCACAAGTTCAGCCTGAGAGGAGGAGGAGGATACCAGTAGCCATGATTCAGAGTATTGATTGTGTTTAAGAAAAGTGAAGTCCATGCACTTTTATATGTCAGGGAATTATAAAAGCCAGCTACCCCCTAAGGGCTGGGGAACCAGAAACCAGAACCGGGGCTCTCCATGTGGGGTGGCAGAGTAGGATCTGACATCCGGGGCCCATCCACCACTCCAACCGGGAGCAGACGGCTAAGAGGCACCAGGTCAGCCCCAGCCCTTGGCACTGGGTACCTCCCTGGGGACAAGCCAAGGCTGGGTGGAGATGTGGATCTGTCCCAGCCAGGTCCATGGGCAGGCAGGGCAGTGGGAAGCCAGAGACTGGCTTTGCTGCAGCATCACTGCCAGGACTGATGGTTCCAGGGGCTGACACCAGGTCCTGGGCCATGGACAGGGTGGGAGAGTTTGGAGTGGGCAGAAATGAGATCCTTAGCCATGGTCAGGTGGGGGAAGCCACTGGGGAGTGGACAGGGTCAGTCAGAGCTAATGATGTCTTCAAAGACAACAAGCCTGCAAGTACTACTGCATTTGATCCATTGCAATCGAATCTCTATTCAAAGATGATGGCACTGGCTTTTATGCATAAATTTCGGCAGTTGGGCACTTGAAGTTTAATCTAATGTTGAAGTGCTGCTGTATTTTGAAATACAATGTTAGGTATTGAGGGAATTCTGTGTGTTTTTTTCAACCAAATCACTCTTGAACAAGCAATCTGGAGCTACTCAAGTCTCCCATTGGTGAATCCTGCCATAAAGCAGCAGCAGTGATGCACGCCAGATCCAAGTAATTTTGCTACTTCTCTGAAGAGCTGTTTATGAAGCAGTTTGCCTCTCCAATATATCTGCTTGTATACACGATGCTTTTATACATGCTGCCATCAATCACTTAATAAAGAACAATATTTGTACTTGAGAGAACTTCCTATATATCTTTTTTTTTTTTTTTTTTTTTTTTTTTGGTGGGGTGAGGAGCAATATACATGAATTAAGCTCAAAGATCCTTCTTTTTACAGTACTCCAAGAAGAAAGAGCACTCCAGACTATAGAAGAAAGCAAGTGTTCTGGGCCAGGACTCTGGAGGGAACAAACCGGCAGAGGGCAATTCTCTACCCAGCTGTCTCTAGTCCCCACGCGCCCCCTTGGCAGCAGGGTGCTGGTGGAGCACTGAGATTCTTCTATTGTTCACTGCAAACCACAGAAGATGAAGAAAGGAATGCTGGGATTGTGGAAACAACATATATTTTGCAAATACTCTGTCAGAGTTCACTGATCATTTGCTATAGGTGGCTTTTTGGATAGTGAATTTTTTTGCTGATTTTGTTAGTTGTTGGGAGTTTTTGGTTTTTTTTTTTGTTTTGTTTTGTTTAGGGAGTGGGTCTATGGGTGAGTGGGTGAGTGTGTATCTTTTAAATCTGGCAGAAAATCTAAAATATGCCTTGAGACAAAAACTGTTAAGGTGGGGTTATTTTTTTTCAGTGAAAGCTGAACTTCAGAAAAGGACAAGATCAGAGCAAAGGAAGTGACTGAGAACCAGATGTTACTACTACAAATTTAATTTTAGAACTGTCTGGACAACATCAGTTGTAAAAATAAAGCTGATACTGGGAGGAAGAGCAATTTAAAAGCTGGAGAAGAGTAACCAAATAGGATTATACACTGCAACTACTGAAATTCACTCCAAATGAACTGATTTGCTGTATATCATCTTTCAGGGTGACTTTGGCTAGATAGGGAAAATGTGTTTGGGGACTAGAGAACATTAATATCCTGCTTTGGGTTTTGTTATTATACAAAATTAAATATGCGCTCTAACCCAAATTGATTCTCTGAGGGCTCTTTTCCAAAATATTTTCATAATCACTGTTGTGGGATTTTTTTAATCTTTGCTATAGCTTATTCCCTATGTAATACTTCTCAAGCAATGACTCCTTCATTAGCCCTATTTAACAAATCCCAAAGTATCAAACCCTTTGTACCATATCAGCAACACTAATTCGTTAATAGGTGCTGTTCCTAGGATTCTAATAGAATAAAATCCATTAGATATTCTGTCACCCTGGANAGGTTCTTCAATTATTTATGTGGAATTATTTGTCGGTATTGTGTTGCTGTCAGTAAAATTCTGAAGTCAGTGAAGTTTTAGTTAACTAGAGAAAATTAATAATTTAATTTATAATCCTAATGAGAAAAGGTAAAAAATCTGTGAGGTCACTTGGTAAACATTTTTAAATAGCCGTTGTTCAAAAAATATTCTATTTTAATTTATGTATTATCTTGCTGTGAGGTGAAAATGTTTGCACTGACTTTGGGCTTCTTATTTTTCATTTTATTAAAATTATTTCTTTTCTACTTTTTTCAAAGTTTTCATCTTATTTTCTTTAAAATTTAGAATATATTAGCAGAATCATATTTTATATACTATATTTCTCTTTTCTTTTCTGTCACCCTAGATGTTTATGTCTATTTTGTCTTATGCATTTCTTTCAGAGGAAGCCTCAATTTTTACACTGGCACGTTATTTGTGAGTTGTCTATGATAATTACCTGTACACTAACATAATTGCATGGAGTTAAAAATTTAAAAATATGTTTTGAGGCTGAAAAAAAGAATATGGAATGAAAGATAAAAACCTTTATTATTGTCCATATAAGCTGGATTTTTCTCCCTCCTTATACATAAGCTCTAAGCTATTGCCAGGGTTATCAGCAGCATCGATTGCCTCATTAACTGCAGCAGCTGTGATAGAACAAACTAAAAGAACCTTTTTATACCTATAAATAGGGATATGATAGCAAAAAGAATGCTTATCTTGCACCCAAGAAGAAAGAAAAAGCAAGAGAAGTCTTAATTTAATAAAAACAAATCCATTTTGAAGTACTTCTATGTGTCTTCCCTTCCCTTCTGGCTATTTATCTTCTTGCTAACTCCTCAAGACAGAGAAATGCTATTTCCCCACCTCTGCACGTGTAGATCAGAAGGCTTACATTCTCAAAGGAAATACAGTTCCTAAACAAAATGTAGTCCTTAGTAAAAGACAGTGCCTTAGCTCCTCAGATGTTCAGTGTGTTATTTAAAACTGAGGTAGTGCAGGGCCTTATGACTTCTTGCCTTCAACCCTAGAATCCTGCTTTGGTTTTTTTTTCCTATCAGCCAGGACACTGGGATTACATCTCTGACTTAGCTGAGTATGGAGTAGAAACACTGCTGACTTTCTTAATGAGGGATAAAGACTAAACTCCCCCTTAAAAATTCTTCAGTACATTTTCAATTCAATTATACTGGTTGTGCTCTATTGGTTGTATTAATGCACTTCTTCTATACTGAAATATCGAGGGGCAAGAGTTAAAAGTAATTAAAGATCTCTAAGCAGGAATATACAATGAGATGTTTTGTGGGATTGTCAGATATGTCTTATCAACTAACTTATTATCAACCAACAGTGATTTAGAAAACTTGATAATGTTGGTTACTGAGGGATCCTGGCTAAGCTTTGCAATTTTCATTTAAGAAAATGCGGGAGTTGTCTTCCAGCAAGGAACTGCATTTCTTCCAATAGCAGGAGATGTGAAGAACACAAAGAGGATACTGTTTACTCAATTAGTCATCCCTTGAACTTCATTCAACTTTGAAAAATTCTTTTCACTACTGTTAAAAATGTGCTGACAACACAGAAAATTTCAAAACAAGAAAAATAAGAGAAAGGTTCTGTTCCCAGAACTATCAGGTTATATTACTTTTCTCCTGATATATTAGTGGTGGCAAATTACAAAAAAATTAAAATCAGCAAGACTTTCATTAAAACTCATAGAGGTTGAAAAATGCAGTTTCTCAGTGGGAAAAAGATTTTGACGAGCCTTGAACATGAGTCAAACTTCTGAAATGCAGATAATCAAAATGGTTACTCTTTAATGTCACTTTTACTACTTTGCTGTCAGAATGTCCAAATTTAAAAACAACGAGAAATTTTTCTTTCTTTTCTTTGACTTCAAAAATATATAACGTTTCAAAATGTTCTGAATCTCTCCTGTCAGAAGACTCTAACTGTGGGAAATGCAATATTCATTTTCTCCAATGAAGAAATAATAAAAATAAAAATCCAAACCTGATTTCCAGCTGGGTCTTTCAACAAATACCATTCTTCTTAATTAATAAAGGCTAATGGACTGCTATTAACGTTGCCAGTATTATTCAGACATCAGTGCTCCACTGAGGTTTTGACAGACTGAAATTTCTTTATAGTATTCCAAGATATTTCTCAGTTGGACAAAGATCATCTGAAATTTTCAGAAGTTATCATTGAACTTGAAAGGTATAATAAATAGGAAAGCTGTTTTAATCATATGAATAATTTGGTCACTTGAACAGTTTTATCATATGGCTCACATGAACATATGAACAATTTGGCAAGGTGGTGTGGTTTCAGTATGTGAAAAATTGTGCCTACTATGAAAAGACCCAGATGAGCACGGACCTCTACCTCGAGCCTTGTGGCAGAAACCAAAATTAAAACTATTAATTACAAATCTGATACCTCCAGAAAATCTGTTTAAACTATGTTAGAAGATGATTCCAGTGTGATAAAAAAGGCAAAATATAGCAGCTGATTGGAAGCAAGAGGATTTTGATATTTTCTGGATATGCTGTAGGGTTATATAAGCAGTACATGCTTCATGGCCAATTGGTTCGAGATTTTGCTTTGCAAAATATTAATTTGTGCACCTTCAGCTCAAAAATTCCTGTGAGACCTATGTATGTGATAACAGTTTTCAATAAAACATAAAAAATGGAGAAAGGATATTGGTATTTGAGGATTTTTGGCCCAAGCAGACAGCACTTAGGATAATTTTTAAAAGATTTGTTTCATCTTAATTGAAAACTGTTTCTTTATATTTCCAGTAGTTCATAATACTTTTCTCTCAGAATTTTGCAGCATCTTGAGCAGCAGTGACAGCCCCAGAAGAAATATGAAAATTCTTCTGACAGCTACTTATTTGTACTTTCTGAGGGAGTTTAGGATATATTCTTGCCATCTATCTATATATTATAAATGTCTATATTTGTCTTTTTTTTTTTTTTTTTTTTTTTTTTTTTTTTTATATGGTCTCTTCCACTACTTGTATCTAAATACAAAGATGCTAAATTTGAATCTTCCATTTAAACTGAATGAAGTAGCAAAAAGATTAGTGGATATATGTAGACCACTTTAAATAGCTCATAAACCTAAGGGTAGTGGTGTCCACGTTTGCAACTTTATTCTGAAAGAAGAAAGTAAACTTCTTTACTTTTCTCAGAGTAGTGATTAGAAGTAGGAAAACCCCAGCAAAATACATATGAAATCAACAAAAACAAAGCCATGAAAATAGTCAAACTTACCTGATTGAACTTCTTTGTTTCAAGTAGGAACAGTAGCTGGGTTTGCACAGCATTTCATGGATTTTTTTCAATTAAATACTTCCATTTATCATAAACCAGTTTGGTTCTAACACTGGATCTTCTTTTTATTTAAGGTGAGATTCTGTTTAGTTCAGATTCGTTTACTCATTTCTAATAAAATTTTAATTGGTCTTTTTCAGAATCTCAAGCATTCTTTAAACAGCAGTCTCACATGTATAAATCTGTTTTGTTGTAATTGAAATTACAATTTTCCATGATGTGAAAATGTCTTCTACACGGCAAATAAGTTATAAAGTTCTCATTTGTAATTTAAATTTTATCTCTAAGGTTACTAGACCTGCACTGGGCAGGTAACTTTGCAGTTGAAAAGAGAGCTCCAGGGAAGATTAAAACTAAAAGAGGCTTAGAAAAGCATTTTACATTCATTCCCTTGGAATTTTTTAGGATCTCAAATTTTCTTCTTCATCAGGGTGAAATGATGAAAATGCTCCCCCCAAAAATTGTGTCTGAATGAAGACTGAGAAAGACTCCTTGACAATTCCTCCTTGGTAAAGCCAGACATTCAGGCAACAGGGCTGAGAAAGGGATTTGAACTCTTCTCCTGAACACCTTGGTTTCTCCTTTTTGCAATTGTAAGTATGACTGTGAGTGTTCCCCAGTTAGAACTCTCTTCCTGGCCGAAAAGAAACTCTCATATTCCAAACTAGGCAGTTTTTCCATCAAATTGTGTCAAAAAGTTATTTCTTACCAAATGTTGCATCGTATGTTTAAGAAATTTTTCGGAATTAGAAGTTTAATTGAAACATGTATCTCTCCATAAGAAAGAACAATAAATATGTAGCTTTGAGGGCAAGAAATAAAGTATTATACTGAGTTCCAACCAGTAACTATCATTAGACTCAAATTTCTAAACTTCTCTTAACAAATACCCTTTTATAAAGGCTCGTTCCAATTTAAGCTTTGAATAGCTATTTGCTTTACTGTGCTTTGCATAATCTTCAGACTTTTCCTGAAAAGAAAATTTTAGGTTTGGATATTATTCATATATTTAAAGCTAGAGGGCCACTTTTGAAAATAGAAGGGGATTGGTTACTAACATTCTTCAAGAAAAAAAAAATCCACAGGGTAAAGAAAACAACATTGGTAGATATGTGTGGGTTTTTCTAATTTTTCTTCTTTTTTCTTCTCCGTGTTTTCGGTGTGTATCCAGAATGCTTTAAAAGATAAATTTAGTTTTGAAGGCATGGATCAGATATGACCTTCAAGAATAAAATTAATAAATTGTTCTGATTTTCAAATACATGAAATCTATCAATTTTTAAAACTTGTCTTAATCAAATTTAGAATGTTAATTCATGGCTCATCCATATACAATTGTTAATATGTTGTTCTTACTTCTGGTAGTATAAACAGTTGCAAAATAAAAATGCTACTTCTAATGACTTTGTGTTACCCTTCTTTAATTTTAGGAAGTTTTTGTGTCATTAAGTTCCATCAATGCTTAGGGTATTATTCAAGCTAAGCTTTGCATTTAGAGCTCTGGGTTAGCAGAAACAGGCACTGTTTCTTGTGCAGTTTTCAGGCTTTCTCTTCATAAAAACCCACAGGCATTTCAAAAGAGATCAATGACTTGTGCTGAGTAACTGCAGGTTCTGTTGGTTTCATAGAATCACAGAATGGTTTGGGTTGGAAGAGACTCTAGAGACCATCTCGTTCCAACCCCCTGCTTCTAATTATCCCTAAAAGTAAATGAAAACATTTAAAAAGATGGATCCTGCTATCTTCAGCTTAAATCTGTTTTAATCCCATAGATAGGGATTCTGCATACATCAAACTCATATTGCTGCATTGTTCTGGTGCAAGAATGTGAAATTTTGCAATTTCAAAATGCAGAAAATTTAAATAAAGAAGCCTTGCTGCTATAATATGAATGAAGAGTACACATGCTTCTCCAAGAGGAGATGTAAATGCTGTCCTAAATCAAGATATTAAAACCAAATAAATTGGGTAAGGTGGACTTCCTGCATTTTTTCTTCACTTCTCTAAATGAGTATTTGATGAAAATTCACTGAAACTTGGAATCTTTTAAAGAAAGCTCTTTCTGGGGAAAAGAAACAAATGAAAAATCAGAAAAATTAAGAACATTTTTAGTATTTCGTACCTTCTAAGTCCTACCTTTGTTTTTCCTCAAGAGACTTGTAGTCATGATCAGGAACTTGGCAGTTTTCAGTGATAAAATTGAATGCTTGGAAGGGAAGCACTATGTCAAGGGAGGCAAACACGATGCTTGCCAATTCAAAGCTGTTAAATTATAACTCAAGAGATGTGCTTCTAACCTTCTGTCTCTTCTTGACCTCATTTCCCCCTTGCCCTGCATTATTGTACATACACTATAAGCCAAATACTCTCATTTATCTTGGATTTTGCTCTTGATACATTTCCTGTGTGGTTTGATGTCTTTAAACCAATCAGATAATTGCTCCATTTGGGTTGAATTTCTGTCCTGTTCCTAATTTTCACCTCGGACATATATGCACTCTAACAACTACAAGTAATTTTTTGAACCAGTATTCCCTTAATCTCTGTCTCTGTCACTCAACAGTGTTCTCATATTTCTGTTTTACTTAAGGATTATTGAATATCATTATTAGATGAGGGTAATTCTATCAAGATCTTTGCCTGCCACTCCTTTATCTCATACTGTGTTGTTGCTTTTTTTAAACTTGTTCATGGCCATTTACTTATAAAATGCCTCTAGTCTTCTCTGCACAAGATCTCCCATAATCTCCCATACAATTCTTTTGCATACAATGGCTTAAAATAACGGGGTGTAGAGGCTTAAGTGTTCAAAATATACAATCTTTGGATTTAGAATATTGAAAATAATGTCAGATTGAAAGGACTCCGTTTGTCTCACATCCTTGCGAATTACTTGGCTTGTTCTGCCAGCAAATGTGTGGTTTAGTGGCAGAAAAAGATGGAATGGTTGCCATAGTAACTGTCATACAATCCAGTGTGGTGCTTATGTTACTGTACCTCTGAGACAATACGAAGCTGCCTTCTTAATCCCTTTAGTGCTGCTGGTTGA
The DNA here is from genome assembly GCA_013400655.1 of Mystacornis crossleyi. NCBI lineage: Eukaryota > Metazoa > Chordata > Aves > Passeriformes > Timaliidae > Mystacornis > Mystacornis crossleyi. The sequence goes on from VYZQ01037258.1 coordinate 45,129, forward strand.
ATGGTGTATGCCCAGGAAAGTGGCACTTGTAGGTCCCTTGGCTGTACACTCTATTTTCCATCTCCTCCTCTGTAAAGTAATGGGCCTCCTACAAACAGTATGAAATAAAACCCCAAGCCCAACATTCAAAGGTAGAAGCTTAGTGCTCTGCTTGAAAAACACAAAATTTCCCCCCAGGCTGTCATGAATGGGATTTTATGAGGTTTTTTTTACATTGTCTTAAAACTCTTTAAACACTAACCGATGTCAGTAGAGATACAATGAACTTTGTTCAAGGCATAGGAGATGCCTCAGTGCAATTTAAGTATTTAGTTCATTGCTTGCTAGAATCAATGCATTTTGGGGACAAAATAAGACAAACTCCATAAAATTAAGGTTTAGTTGATTGTTTAGTTGTAGAGTTTGACACATTTAACATCTGCTAAATTTCATTTAACACTGGAACAACTGAAAGTTGTGGTCCCAGCGGAGTGGACAGCTTCAAATTAATGCAGCATTTTGCAGCAGCTTTTTCATTAGATTTTTATGTCAATGCTATTTCATCAGTGTTTTGTATAGAGCCATTATAATTCTAACTAGAGAGGAGATTGGCATCTATAACATAGGAAAATGCTCCAACAATTCAAGTGTAGGGAATTGTGTAGAAAAATTAAGTGTCTTTTTTTTTTGTGTATTGGTAGCATGTCCAAATAGTCATTCATAAAAAGAATAGATTAAAAATTAATTAAGCTTAGCAATTATGACACTTGCCTGGAATGTGACGCAAGGGAATATTTGCACTGCTGAAAATTTCAGGAATTTTCATTTTCCTCTTGTGTCTAAATCATGACATGTATTCAAATTTGTCCACTGCCTTTTATCTCAGGTTTTTTCTTTTTCATCTCCTAGCTTCTTAATTTAGGAAAGTACTGTAGCACAAACACAAATTCTCTCAAATGCCTTCAGTTACAGCCTGATCCTGAAAAGTTTCCGTTTTCAGCAGTCTAAACGGAGAATTTTGTTCTTTTGTTCTTTTGTCCTTTTGTCCAGCCCTTGGATCTATATCGGTTAAACAGCTGTAGGCCAAATGTCACTTGTAGGTAGTTATGAAAATGCTTTTGTGAGATGTAGGTTGATGCACCTCTGAGCCATAGCACAAGTGACATGGTACTGGCAGTATTTTAATGCTAGATTGTAAGTTATAAATAATATCTTTAAAATTCTATATCCTATAAAGTATAATGATTTAAAATGTTGAACTTTCCTATTTGCATACACGATGTGCATTTTAAATGGAAACCGTGGTGAAGAGGTGACCCCCGTGGGGGGGATGGGCATGAGTGGATGCGTGGGGCACGGGGTTTCTCTGTCCCTGTTCCCGGGTCATGTGTACCCCAAATCCTGTCCCTATTGGTCAGTTTGAATGTAGCCCGCGGGAATCCTGTACTTAAGGGAGTGTTCACGGGACCCCGGGGGTGTTTGTTCCAGACCTGTTCTGGGGGCAGTCGCTGTCGGAGTCCCTGCCGGGCTCCGGCCATGTGCGGCCAGGGAGAATAAAATCTGAAAACATCTATCAAATATCGTCTCCTTGATTCTTCCACGGGCCAAGGCTGTCTCACAGGGAAGGTTGCAGCCACCCCACTGCAACACTGTGGTACTTGTGCACCATCAGCAACACATCAAAACCATGTCCAACAAATACTTGCTTTGACCTTATACAGTTTTCAGCATATCTGTTTGTTTATTAGTTTTTGATAATTTCTTTGACTTACAGAGAAAAAAACCCCACATTTGAATGAATTTGTGAAATTCTAATAGAATCCACAAATATCTTAGAAAGTTAATGGGGAAAAATAAGATACATATTTTAAAATTTTGTATATTTTTTGTTTTTTGTTCAGTAGCTATCATGACTAATCATTATTAAATTTATTCTGAAAATAAAGGGAGGAAAATTCCTTGCTCCAGACCAAGACAATGGTTCCTGCCAGAAAGTAGGACAGGCCACCAGAAAACTGCTGTTCCTGGTCTCAAACAGTGTCCTGGGTCAAAGGCCCAGAGGGGGATAGGTTTTGGTGCTGGACAGGTAAAACAAAGCTGATTATTACCCTTAGGGTCTTGATACTTATGTTCATTTAGGTTGCAGATACAAAGAATATTGTTCATTAACGCTTCTCTTTTCTCTGGTATTTTAGTATGGTTAGTTAATGATGTGAGCCTGACATTTTAAATAAACAGCTTTGAGAGCTTTCATTCTAAATTTGAGATATTATTGTATTCACAGGTACTTCATGGACACCAAAATGTAAGTTTGTCTATTTCTCTAAAGACATTTTCTCTAATAAATCATAAAGTCATAATAAATCACATATCTATGCCTGACTAGTTGTAATACCTTAATTATCATTTTGACAATATAAGTTCTGAGCAGAACATTTTATCAGAATATCTGAAGTGAATTTATTTTGAGGATACCTGTAATATTTAGCACAAAATAATAACTGTTTTCAATGTGCAAGGATATATCAGCTTTTTTCATGAGCACAACCCTCCTGCATGTGTGTTTTTCCAATCAGAAAAGACAACTAAAAACATAATGTACATCCCACATCTGAGTTCTAAACTTTTGTTATCAAAGATCATCTATTCATCTGTCTGGGTTAATAAAGGTCACGGAGGAATCTGAGAAGTTGTTTTATTTCTTACTTCCTCAAAGTTGGCTGACTGGAGCAGTGATGGATTTATCCATGCAGAGGCACAGGCATAGGGCAATTATTGTACTCTATCATTGTAAAATGCTCTGTCTGCCACTATACTATGAAATGATTGTAGCTTCTTCAGCTATGGCAAGGTTTTTGACGTACACAAGACTTTAAAAAGTAATATAAAAGGAGTAAGAGGAATTGTGTCTGAGCACAAATTCAACTTCTCTACTACCAAAACAAAGCACCATTAAAATGACGAACATCAGTGTTAGCAGCACACAGAACACTAAAGGTCTTCTGGCCAGGAGGGTTATCTTACTTTATAATCTGGAGATTTATAATGAATAATATGAAAGCAGAAAGGATTTGAATTGAAAGAAGAAATCTATTTTTTATCACTTAAAAAAATTAAATTATCATAAGCAGTGAGATTTATATTTTAGGTGTCATCTGAAAGAGTTTATCTGCAGTATGATGTCACTAACATCATGTGGGTTTTCCTGAGCACCAGCCCAGAAGAAAGAATTACAACTCTTTTATAACCCTGCAATTTACTACAACATCTGGTATTTCTCTGGAAGTATTTTATATGGATGTGACCTGACCACCTACTATCAGCATTTCAGAAGGCCAATTAATATGTTGCTAGTCAAAATATAATGATTCGCTCTTATTTAGTGCACTATGACTGAAATTTTATAACACTGAAATAAAATGTAATTGAATTTGTATGGAGCTAATTGTGGAAACTATTAGCAACTTCATAGATAAATGATCTTGAAGATTTTATATTTTATCCAAGAAAATGGGTTTATTTGAACAATTATTGATAGAATTCTCTTGATGACTACTTTGGTCTACATAGCATGAAGACTACTGGAAATGAAGTTATGGAAATTTAATTATTTTGTTAAAAGATTTTTTGAAACATCAAATAACATGATATATATTGCTACTTTGTGCCTCCTACACCACGGCTTACATGAGTGTCATGGTTTTTTAACTCTCCTTAGAACTTTTATGCTTTTTCTTTCTGGGGAATGCTTGTGCCCAGTTGACAGAATTTCAATTTTTGATTAATGGTGTAAGAGTCCAAATTTTTTTTTCTTGCATAATAAGGGAAAAATGAATGCTATCTAAACCCAGAATTACTTAAATGAGGTATTTGAAAATTTAAATTTCATATAAAATTATGTGTTCACCAATTTTCTAGAAATTATTTAATTCAGTAGAGAAGAAAAAGTTGGAAAAAGCAAAAAGTTTTTAAATACTGGAAATATTCAAAATAAATAAAACATTTGATTCTCAACAGGTTTTGAAAGTTATTCACAATTTCTTTCTTTTAAAAAGTGATTTTCATGGTGTAATGCCTTCCTAAATGTTACTACATGTTAGTTTACATTGCTATGTTAATATTCTGATTAGGTTATAGTTGTTAATAGTTCTTATTACTAAGAACTTTTCCTCATGATGTTGCACATAAATAATAGCATTATGGTAGTAGAATCTATAACATACCGATACCAAGTGATTCAATAGTAAATTTAATAAAACTGATGAAATTACATTTATGTAGAAATTGTATCAGGTTATAAAATTTTTTCTTGTTATGTTCTTATTTGTTTCAGTCAGTAATGTTTCGTGAAGCTTTTTGTTTTGATTGTGTTTCATTCTGTCTTCAAGCTAATGCAATTCTTAGAAAATGTCTTTATATCTCCCTTGATTAAAATTACATTTATAATAAATTAAAATTATAACCATAATTAATGTTGCAATAAAGGAAAGATGCAATCTGAGACAGAGTGGAAAAGATAGATTACCTTTTAAAAGGATGTCTTCTAAAATACTTGATATAATTATAAAACCTATTAAAATTTTTACTTTTTTGTTTGCAACAAAAATTAAAAACATTCAAAGGCCTTTATTTTTTTTCACAATGACTTTTGCCAACGATATTCTATTTTGAGATTCAGTGTAAATTAGAAAAACTATTCAGTCCTTCAACACTTTTCTCAATAGTCACAGAGAAGCAAGCACTTTCCCCAATTCCTCTTCGTTACTAAGCTTTGACAAAAAGTGATTGCAAATTTGGAAGAAGAATGATACCTGTGCCTATTTCTCAAAATCTTCTGCATTCAGTACTCTCAAGTGTTTATTTAACTAACAAGTTAAGGAGGGGTATGGAAAGACAGCAAATGACAGGTCTCTTAACAGAGAAACACTGGGGTTTTTTGTCAACATTAGCAGCAGCTTGCAGCCAGTGCAGTTTGTAAACAATCTCAGAGCTCTCCGAAGACAACGGCGACTTCTAATAGAGGCTGTAAATAGTGCAGCATTTAACTTTAGTGTACCTGGTTTAGAAGGAGAAATCAAACCCTCAGGCTAATTGCCATGGGCAATAAGATCCCAAAACCCAAGCACCAGCTACAGATACTCCAACAGCTCAAATATCTGCTCTCTTGGGAAGTTTCTTGTGCATTTAGTTAGACCAATTTGGAACACACTCGTCTTACTATTTACAGTCTTTGACAAATAATTAACCCCCAAGGGAACAAAGTAGTTTTTACCTAAAACAAGTAACAGTCAGTAAAATATTGCAAAAGAATAAAACATTATTTTCATTCCCAGTAGAATGTGAAAAGTTGCCTTGTATTAGTAAAGAGAAGAAATGGGAAATTATTCACAAAATAAAGATTGAATTATAAATAAGCCAAATGGCCATGAGGAATTAGGGAAAAATAAAAGCTGTGAACCACTGTGTGGAAAATTACAGGCATGGAACTAACATAAATCAGACCAAATCATCTCAACAGGTGTAGCAGGAAAATTACGTGTTCCACAAGGTCCTTTTTATTTTAAATTGGAAACCTGCATGTTTTGAATTGGAAAATTCTAAAGAGATGGTTTCCAAATAATTATTTCCAAATATTGTTTCCAAATAATGTGTTTATTAAATATTAAGATACGTTATTTGTTTTTACTCACATAATTATTTACAGTAAAAAACGATGTTAACATATTCACCTCAATTTTGGCTGCCTGTGTTCAAGGCCAGCTCTGACACTGTGCAGCCATGACACCTTCTATCAGACTTCTGTATAAACAGTTAAATTGTGAGAGTTTGTTGCATGCCCATCCTGCACCTTCAGCCAGTGCTTGGGGAGCCCTCTTTATGCTCACGCTCATCCTCAGTAGCAACCATACCCATTCCCAGCATGGTAGGTCTGGCATCCTGGCCTCTCATTAAAATGCAGACGTTCTTTTGTCACTTACCTTCATGGTGAAAGAGGTAAATTAATAGTGAATGTATTTCTTCAAAGACTGTTTTTCAGTACCCTTACATATCCGCCTCCATCCTTCTATGGACAATATATATATTATAGACAAGAAATATATATTATAGACAATCAATGTCTAGAAAAGCAGCTCTGATTATTACTCTGCTTGGAATATGAAGATCACTACATTTGCTCCTACCACTACTTTTTAAATTTCAAAGAAGCCATCCCTGGGTAGCACTTCAATTCCCATGGCTTAATAGAGCATTCCTCTGTTCTACCCTTAGTGTTTAGTAGAGACTAAAACATTCTCTCGTGCAATGTCTCTTGGCATTAAGTGTTTCCAACTTAAGTTGAGAAGTGTAGTATCCAATTTATGAGAATCTCTAAACCAAGGATCTCTTATGCTGCTGGGAATTGGGGAAAGCAGAAATTGAAATTACTGAGTAGTTTGATTGACGTTCATATAAATATAAATATAATTCCACTAGGATCTTGACTTGGAGATATGTCTTGTCCATCAAAAAGAATTGAAGGAATCCATTTTTCAAACCCAAGATAAGAACAGGATTCAATCTCAGTAAGAAGTATTTTCAAAGTGCTTGTAAAATAACTTTGATGGAAAAATCGTATCGCCATACAATTTTGAATTATATACAGATTGTATCATGTATGCAAACGTTTTTATAGCTGATTCTAATTTCTGCAGAAATATTTCATACAGTGCATACATGTAAATATTTAAAGATATATCTTTTAGGGTTTTCTGTAAATAGTTTACCACATATCTTTCATTTCTGTCTTTTATACATGTAAAAAGTAAAATTCTTTCAGGAGAGCACATTCATGTGTTGAACTTAGTGAATGAGATTCTGAATACAAAGTGCTATTTCACATGTCCATCATTATATCATGGACATTACTAGCAATGAGGGACAGCTTGGTACTGACACTTAAAGAGCTATGTGTTCTTAATCAAAATATTATTTTAAACCATTTCAAATTCCAATGATTTGAGTGGATTAATTTTGTTCAGTTTGCGGTAGCAATAACTGTTATAGTCTCTCAGTAGAGCACAGGCACCTTGAGACATTCTCCGTTTTCTTATTTATTTTTTCTTACTTGAATAGAGGACAGCATTGCATATATGCTTAAATTGTTCACAGGAATCCAGTGGCTGAGTACAAGAAACTTAATACCATCACCTGCCAGCTAATTTAGAGAATTTAGCATTTAGGTGTTAAAAAAATGAGAATAACTATATTGGTTTTGTGTGGCTAAAACTTATCCTATTATCCTGTCTCCCATGAAGATGAATGCACATTGATGGATATTTGTATTAGAACATGGCAAGCATATATAATATTCCTTTTTACATTCTTCCAGTCTCCAGTTATTTTGATCTCTTTTCTGGTCCTTTGAGGTTTGTATGTTTCTAAAGTCCTTGAATCTCTCTGCCAACAATTCATCAAAGTGGCCCGTGAAAGCACATAAGATTTTTGTGCCAAAGAATGTCCTTTAGTGGTGACTTCTGTAGGAATACTTTCTGTTGAAAAAAATAGCCTTTTCTTTAAATTCATTTTTGTTCTGAACATAGTATTTAGGTGCTTTGGCTGAGCATTTGTTAAAACTGTTCAGCTCCACTTTAGCGAATGCTTAATTGCTTCCTCCATTTTGGTTTTAGGACTCAATTTTCTGTCACTGAAAACCAGGGACTTTTATAGTAAAATGAGTAACAGCAGTACAGTAAATTGAGTAGATAAGCATCTGAGGTAGATATACAACAAAACAAAAAGCTAAGTGGGACCTGAAATATATTCCAGTAAAATTACAGTTCTTATTGAACATTATCATCATTTAGAAAAGACCTTTAAGATCATCAAATCCAAACATTTACCCAGCATTGCCAAGTCCACCAGTAAACCATGTCCCTAAAGGTTTGTTTGTTGGTTTGTTTCCTGAATTTGAACTAACCAAAAGGAGGAAATTGTCTGTCTAACATGAAGACTAAATGATGTCCCAGTGTTTTGCTGCTGATAAGAAAGTTTCACTATCATTGGTAAGTGTAGCCTATTCCAATAGGAGATTTTTAATGGAAAGAACCCCAAAACTCTTGCTGTCAGATCTGTGGCAGTTCCAGTGACTGGCTCAAAACACAGCTATTCAAAAAAGTTGGTATCTAATAAACATGCATAAAGGTTTTCATCTCCATTCTTTGCTTCCCCAGTGAATAAATGAATGAAAAGACAATACTATTTGCCCATTGCCCTTGAGTTAAGCTATAGAAATACAACTTAATTAAAAAGACTTTTGGCAGTAGGACTGATTTGCATAAGGATTAGATAGGTTGGAAAGTCAGAAATAACAGCTGTTAAATAAGAGAAAATGAGCTGGCTTATAAAGAAAATATACTCCATTCCAAAACATGCTTGTATTACAGGATATGAGAGGAAAATGAAAGTACTGGTCCATACACTACACAAAAAAATTGTCTTTCCTAAATAAGTAGGAGGGATGTTCAATGAAACAGCCATTAAAGACAGGAGTAAATGAGAAGAGAAATTCCTCATACAACAAGAACTCAAATTATTTTATTATCAGAAAATGAAGGGAAAATTAAAAGACATCTGTATATTTATTCTTTTCACATCCAGCAATTTTAGAAATCATTGGGGTTTTAAAAGTAATACTTTCTTTCTTCCCCTCCTTTTTTCCTGCCAACTAGAGGATAAAGATACTTACTAAAATGATGATGAAACCTGTCTTTGCCAAAATAAATTAGCAGCAATTATCCTGGTGATACACATTTGCTTTCATGGTAGCAGAAGATAAAAATAGAAAAGATTTGGAGACATCAGAAAACTTAATACTTTCTTCATAACACTACGGTGGCTACTACTGTCAAATAATCTTAAAAAGTCAACAGTGTAGCTATTCATGAACTTTAAAAACAACCAAAAACTTAAAATAATATTTCCAGACTATATTCCTACTCATTCTATAATCCTAGAAGGTATTAGGTTTACAAGATATTTTACTGATATTAGTTGATTTTTAATTCCACTGTCTCTGAAAGCTTCTTGGATAACATATTTCCTTTATAAATACCACCAATACTCTTGCATCAGGCTTAGAATCAAAAAAACCCCAAGGAAATAAGTGATATTACTTCAATTCTGTCTAGAGGCATATGTTTAATGGTGTATTCTCAAAGCTCTGTGAAAGTTAAAGGAAGAAATGCTTAAAGGAAGAAATGCTTAAAGGAAAAAATGTGGCCTGTATCATGCT
>VYZQ01037258.1:86388-103732 GCA_013400655.1 Mystacornis crossleyi
TAGGTCAGGAACAGGGTAGACACAAGATCCCAAGCAGTTCTTTGTGTGGTGTGTTCCAAAGAGTTTTGTTTCCTTTCTTTCCAGATGCAAAAGATGAAGAGAATTTTCAACAGGAGGTAAATTGATGGCAGTATGTTTCTTTTCAATGGAAAAAACAACAAATTGAAACATGTGAGAAGTTAGTGTTTTTGTAAATTGAAACTATTTACAGGGACTAAGGAAGTGACTGATAAAGTTTCCAAGAATAAAGATCAGTCACCATAATCTTCTCTTTTTTCCAAGTGATGTTAAGCATTGAGTGCTCTGTCCTCTGCAAAGACCTGGTCTCTTTCACTGATGATTATTTCTATGGGAAAGATGGATTTCTTTTAAGCCTGAAAAATAATTTTCTTTATGTTTCTGTGACTATTGATTCTGTACTTGTTTTCCTATAGGAGCTTATCCAGAGTTTTGCTTGGACATGGAATCTCTGAGATAGATGTTAGGTTTTAAAGGCAGAGGCAAGAAGAAAAGACAGATCGTGTCCATCAGATACCTTTCAAGACTCTCTTAACCTCAGGTTTAAGTGGAGTAATTCTGGAGTTATAGAGTGAAAGGGAAAAAATAATTGCACTTTTTTCATATGACAAAAGGTATGCTGGGTATAGTCCTCTCACTTCCCTTAGAAATTTCTGTGGCAGAAGACATGTCTTACCTCCTTTTTACTGTGCCAACTTTTTTCAGCAGTAAGTTGGCATAATTTTAACACCATGTCTCCTCTAATGTACTGTATAGTATGTTTCTTTTTCTGTAGAAAGAGGGAATCCCTTATCTGTGAAACTGACTTTAGGTTTATTATCATATATTTATTTAATACTCAGCAGCTGTATTTTCTGTTCCCTAATACATATATTCCTGGATGTTCAAAAACAAATCTGACTGAACATTAAATTGATAGGATTTTAAATTGTGCTTTTGCAATATTTTACAAAAATTTATCAAAATAATTACTTCAGTTCTTCTCTTTTGAAATTTCTGTCTTTCAAACAGTAATTATAGTCATTTAAACTTCTTAAAAATTCTCTCTGAAAAGTTTCACACAATTTATTTGGTGGTTCTAATAAAAAAAATTAGAGCAAGGCAATACTTGGAATTTTGCTAATGTGCAATCAAATTCACTGCCCAGAGCAACCATTTTGTAGTTCTTTACACTGGGGAAACTATTTAATCATTAGTTTCTTTAGCTAATTCAGAGACATTCAGCATTTCCTAAAATATAACTATTAAGTAGGTTAAGAATTATCTCATTAAAATATCCAGTTTCTTTCATACACTATACTTTACTCTTAAAAGAAGGATGCTTGCTTTAAATATCCAGGGTTTTTTTCAGCCAATGTCACCTTTTTCTTTTTAATAGTTATCATTTGATCTCTTTATGATTCAGTTGAGTTTTGAGTCAGAGGTCATAGCTGAATTTAATGACCTTGATCGTAAATGCCATGTTTTAATATTCAGGTGTCTTATTTATTTAATAAGAACCTTGGTAGATACTCTCCCTTTTCCATATTTCAGGAGACACATTCCTCAGGTGTCACCATAAACGAGTGAAGAGTTCAACAGTTCTAAAATAACTTAGTGTAGAAGGCTATGAAGTCCAGAGAATTTACCATTAGACATAGGTGCGTAATGGCAGCTGTGCAACCTGTTTGCCTTTACCAGGTTTTCTTGCATTGCAGAAAGCTGTGGGAAGTTCTTAGTTTATTCATTTGTTTTGCAAGTAGGTAGGGAGACCAGGTTGAGGGCAAGCCTGTAGTTATGTAGCTTTTGTTTTGTTTTGTTTTTTCCTTAATTTTACTTCTTTTCCAAGTAGTATTTTGCTCTACTGGATTTTTTCTTGATCTTTCTTTTGGTCCTCACTGTAGCTTTTCTGTCTGGTCTGGGAATAATAAAAAAAAAAAACCAAAAACCTGTTATCGATAATATCAGGGGGTCAAAGGTGTTTTTGGGCTCATGTAAGTGTTTTTGTTACAATCTTATTAGTGAAATAGTTAATACTTTCCATCTCTAGGAATTGTCTATCACTGTTAGTCATGACATAAATGAAACAGTTCTCTTGCTAACAGAATGTGGCTTAATGTACCTTGCCTGTGGTCTGTGGAACTGCAGTTTTTCCTTTTCTTGACTTGCAGTCAAACATTGCTAATTTTTTATCGTCTCTCACTGTGTGCCACAGTGCAATTCCACAGTATAGATCACAAGCAGCAGTCAGCCTTCTGGCTTTGTGCTGTGCCTCAGACACAATGACTACCTAAGATGTTCAGTGAATATGTGAATCTCTAAAAGGTCAATTTTACTGTGTTACTTATCATATTCATAAAATGCAGTTATTCTTATCTTTTGGTTTCACTTGACTGCTGAATCTGTAACTTTTACTAGAATCATAGAATAGTTTGTGTTGGAAGGGAGCTTTCAATATAATCCGGTCCAACCACCCCTGTACTGAGCAAGGACAACTAGATCAGGTTGCTCAAAGCCCCATCCAACATGACCATGAATATTTCCAAGGACTAGGCATCTACCAGCTTCCGGGGAAACCCATTCTAATGTTTTGCTAACATCATTATAAAAATTTTCTTATATCAGATTTCAATCCATGTTCTTCTACTTTAAAACCCTTACCCTTTGTCATACCTCTAGAACCCCTTTGTTTGCTTGTTTTGTTTGTTCAATTTTTTTTTTTTATTTAATGTAATTTAAGTATTTATTTCATTTTATTTTATTTTCCCAAGGGGTCTGAAATTTGAAAAAAATAATGTGAGCCTCAGTTACTGTATAACTACTGAGATTTAATGTAGTTTTGTTGTTTTGGGAAAACAGAGAAGCTGTGTAGGTGTGGCTGATCAGATATCTCGGTAGTTCCTGTGTCAATCATAAACAGAACAGCCTTTCGTGCAAGCATATTTTACATAAGAGGGGAAGGGTGGAAGCAACATTCACTTAGTGAGACTCCTTGCCGTGCCCATTTAGGGATCTCGGAGTGTTGCCTGGAGACTTAGGATCCTGACAATGTGCTAAAAGGACCCAATACAAATCCCATCAATGTCAGCAGAACAATCTCCACAGAATTACATGAACTTTAAATCAGGATAAGCAAGTGCTCACGTCAGTACTTTATCTGAGTTGTGTTCAGACCCACAAAGGAGAGGAGAGGTTTGAAAGCTGGAATAAAACACTCACAGGTCCCAGCAGTAAATCTCACTAGGTATGATGGCCGTAAAATGTGCTTGGCTTTGTTTTTTATTGCCATTAATTAACAGTATGAACTGATAACTTCTAGCAGACATGCAGAAGAAAAATATGTGGACAGAAAGACCCCTGTTTATCAAAATAAAGTAACTTGCAGGAGTTACAAAAACTGTGCTTCCTTTCTAGCAGCTTTATTGTTTTTATATATTTACAAACTTTTCTATATCAGAATTTAGTCTTTTTTATAGCTGAGGCAGATTTTAATAATTCTTTTTCACAGTGTAAATTCTAATGGTGTAGTGACCTCTTGCCTGCCAGCAAAACCCACATCTTTCTGGGAAGGAGATAAAAATACAATTGAACAGATGATGCAAACTGCAGCTTGACAGATTGCCATTAGTAGTGCGGAAAGGGCAGGTATCTACTCTGACTTGGTACCATCCTGTCCTCTGGTCTTCTCATTATCTAGGTCTTGTTTGTATAGGCTTTGGAATCTTTGAATATAGACCTTAGACACAGCTAGGAAACTTTGCTTTCAGAGCAAATGCCACGCAACAGGGCCTCAATGTCTATAAATATCTGAAGGGTGAGTGTCAAGCGCATGGACCAGGCTCTTTTCCATAATCCTCAACAATAGGAAAAGAGGCAACGGGAGAAACTGATGCGCAGGAAGTTCCACCTGAACACAAGGAAGAAATTCTTTGCTGTGCAGTGACCGAGCACTGGAACAGATCACCCAGAGAGGGTGTGGAGTCTCCCTCCCTGGAGATATTCCAGAACCACCTGGATGCAATCCCATGCCACGTGCTCTGGGATGACCCTGCTTGAGCAGGGAGATGGGACCAGATGATCCACTGTGGTCCCTTCCCATCTGATCCATTGTGGGATTCTGGAATTCTGTAACAGGACCTGTGGCCAGAAAAAAGTCCCATCAAACGTGGAGTTTTTCAGTACAGGGTGTAAGGAAAGAAGAGGGGAAGGGGTCATGTGAAACAGTGTATGTATTTGATTTATTGATATATTTAGTGTTAAAATTCTTTTTTTGTATTGAAGATTGGAAGTTTATTTACAATTTAGCGTATAATCTACTTTTTTCCCCAACATTTTCTGAAAATTGAAATCTTGAACAGACGAGGTAAATGTTCTTAGCAGAATCTCAGTGAGTGTATAAAATAAAATTTTAAGTTGCTCACAAACCAGAATATTATTCTCTTACAGAGGATCTCTGAAACTGAATTAATACTTATGATGTAATCTAACACAAGAAAGGCACATAACTGGCTCAGTTTTAAGACTAATTGCACATCATGTTGTATTGTCAGATCTGCCAGTGTCCATCATGTTTGTGCATTACTACAGACAAAAAAAAAAAAGTTCCAAAGAATTAATAATGTACCTTAAACTGGCATAAGTAATTAGGTTTGTGTGCTTACAGGGGATCAGAACACTTTTCAACAACAAAAAGATTAATTCAAGATCTAGAAGTGAGATCAAGAAAAACTCTGGAATAAATTTCCACCTCTTCTTACTTAGAGTGAGATGTGAAATTTAAGAGTAGGTGTTATGTAATAGTGGCTGATACCTTCTATGTCCCCAATGAACTCTACCGTCAGCAGGTGAGGTGAAGGTTCATTCTCTTCTGTTGCAAATGTTCCATTTTGGAGAGGTCCTTCTTTATACAGTGAGCTGAAGGAGAAGTGCATTTACATAGAAACAAGAACCAAAGAGATCTGATTGTGACTGGTAAATTTTCTTCCGATTAACTTATCCAGCCTTAAGAAAAATAGAAAAATCCCACAAACAAACAAACTAATAAACCCCAACCAATCCAAAATAAATTCCTAGGAAACAAACCAGATCTCCTCACAAATCAAGTAACCAACTAACAAAAAACCCCAAACAATAGCAAAAAACAAAAGGAAGAAAAAAAGAACAGGAAGGATTTTCCTAGACTGCCAAGTTAAATTACCTGCTGTTTTAGGTTACTCATGACCTAATGTTGTTCATATACTTATATTTCCCTTCATTAGAGCTAGTCCATGTCTGCAGGGGTTTTTAGTCTTGCTTTTAGGTGCCGCTTCACAACTTCATTTTCTCATGGTTAGAAATAATCTTCTAATTTACAGTGCAATTTTCAGACCAAATTACATACCTTTGTTCTAGCGCTGATATTGTCTTTTAGCTTTAATAGCTCTTCTCTCTCCCTTGTGTTTGTTCCCAGAGGTACTTACAGAGAACAATCATCTAGCCTCTTATCTTATGTTTTGCTAGGCTAAACAAGCCAAGCTCTTTCAGTCCATTCATGTAAGATAGGCTTTGCTGTCTTTGCACTAATTGTCTTTCAAAAAAATTATCAGAAGACACACTTACTGGAAAATAAAGTTTCAGTGTACCCTGCAGAGCATACAGGAAGCATTCCACATTTGTTTCAGACCCAAGCCTGAAAATTTGCACAAGAAACTGGTTTAAAACTACAACTAATTAAATCTGTAATTTGAAATTACAGGCAATCTAAATTCAGTAATAATGATGCTACCTTATCTAAAGAAACTTCTAGAAAATTAGTCTAGTCCAATATACTGTGCAGCACAAGTTCCATGCCAGGATGGGGATGCCCCTAAAGAGAGAGCCATAGAAGAGCCCACACTGTTGCAGGGTTTCTTTTGAGGGGCCATGCTCTATGGAGGAGCTCGTGTTGGTGCACTGTCAATAAAACATTGAAGGAAAAAGCACGAAGCAGAGAGTCCCAGAAATTAAACTTTGACATGGGCAGGGCCAGAAAAAGAAACCTACACCTTAAAAGTTTATTTCTGAAGTATGCTAAGGATGCAAAGCAGTGTATACAACTGTTGCGGTGGCCCAGCCCACNTTTATAAGTTCCTGTAAGGATTATTTTCGGCTCTTTTTAGGTTCGTTCTCTTGGTGCTGAGTTCTCCCGGCTCTTGGGTCGGGGAATAAAGACTGGTTAGCTGCTACATTGCGCCCTTCTCTCCTCCTTTACCTACGCCGCTCGCTACTGTGTTACACTGGACTGCTGCTTGCTCCACGCAGGAGCCCTGAGCAGTGACAGGAGATCTGTCTGCTTGGCTGTGGCTTTGCCCCTGACCAGGACGCCTCAGCAAGACGCCTGCTTGGCCTCCGGGCGGCCAGCGGTCAGCATCATACAACCACATTCTAACCTCAGCCTCCTGCACCAGCAGAAGACTAACCAGATGGATTGGGAGAAAGTCTGTGTAACCCTTGGCACAAAAAAGACAATCTGAGTCCAGAAGGGAGAAAGGGAGGGTATTGAACAGAAGTCGAGTCTTCAAAATGAAGAGGAAAGATGTTTCCCTAAGTGTTGGTTTAGTTATTTGTTGTCTTTTTTTTTCCCTTTCTACACAAAAGCTTCATTAGTAATTAAAAATTTAAGGAAGTAATTTTAAATTCTCTCTGTTGAGGCTTCTTTTTCTTCCTGACAGTCCAACAACTATTGAGGATGGTACATGGATCAAATTCCCAATTTAAAGATAATAGTATTATATTTAGAACCTCAGTATCTAAGCTTAACTGTCCTCCTGCAGTGACCTTGAGTCAGTTGCCATCCAAGTTTCCTACAGCATGGAAGCTCCTGGCGTCTGAAGGCCATGTCCAGGAGAACCTGGATTCAGACAGGCCCACCTCCGTGCATGAGGCTCAGCAGCTGCAGCAGTCAAAAAAATATAAAATCAGAATTCAGTTTTCTCCTCTGAGTGAAGTTCAAAGAAAATCTGAGCTGGTTTCATTAATTTATTAATTAATTTCCTTAACTTTAATGCTCTGTCTGTCCACATCTTATCCTAGTTCAGCCAATGAAGAGAAATAGTTGTTTCTGGATTACAGACCATTCTGCCTATTGAAGCTCTTTCTGTAATGAGGCTCATTGCTTTTATTTGCTTATATTGAGAGTGGTGATGTGGCCAGAGCCAGAAGTAGAAATCTACATCTTCAAAGTCTTATTCTGAAGTATGCTAAGGATACAAACCTGTGTAATACAACCACATGATAATGTTTTTGCAGAACTTTGTGAAGCTCCGACTAGTAGTTCCTGTACTTTTGAGGTGTTTTTCCTGACTGAACTAGAGTAGGTTTTGGTTAGATTTTGGAAAGAAACTCTGTACTGTGAGGGTGGTGAGGCACTGGAACAGGTTGTCCAGAGAAGCTGTGGCTGCCCCATCCCTGGAAGTGTCCACGGCCAGTTGGATGGGGCTCTGAGCAACTTGGACTAGTGGAATATGTCCCTGCCCAGGGCAAGGGGGTTGAAATAACATGATCTTTGTGGTCCTTTTCCTCCGAGACCCCTCTGTGATTCAGTGATTTCAAGGATATCATACTCCTCAGTCTGTTCTTGGCGATGTTTTTTAATCCATAAAATCATTATTTTACAACTATTACATATACTACTGTTCTACTAACTCTCAGTATTTTATCATTTCTTACACTATTTGATAATATATTTTCATTTAGCACAAAAAATAGTGGAGATGAAACGCCATGATAATTTACTGTAACTGAGGATCTTACAGCTCAGCTCACTGAGCTGTGTGGTTATGCAAGAATCTTTTTTTATTGCTATCATACTTTTGTAGCTATCAGTGATGCTGTTTATATGGACAAACTTTTTTCTTTATTTTTCTTTTTCTTTAAATTCTAATGAAATCAACTTACTAACAAAATGTAATCAAGGGTCCAAATTATGTATCTGATTTTAGAAAGTGCTTATACCATTACTAAAGTATGAAAGGCATTTAGTCATATCTCATCTAAATCATAGTTTTCCTACAGCATTTATAATTTGTTATGCATATGCGTATTCACACTCACACATATATATACACACACACATACATATAGCACTTTTACCAAAACCAGATAAGTAGAAAGTAAAATAAAATTTTCTTCTAATAGTGCTTTTATGTTGGATAAGTCACCCAATTTGTATAGCTAAATGGGAGAATTTTTGGACCAATGAAGAAATTTTCCTTACTTCAATAAAATACCTGTGGATGCCTCTAAACTTTAACTGATTTCATGTTCCATAATGTAGGTTACTAAAGACATGGAGATATTATGCCTTTTTAATGCCATACTTATCTCAAAAAATGGATATGTGGTATACCTCTTTACAAATGTTTGGTTCCATTTCCAATACCTATCACCTCTTAGAGCAGGTCAGACCCTGTAATTGTCTGCAGACTTGTATTTCTGCTTATCATTAAACACAAAGACAGGGATGGAACAAAGCAACAAAAGAAAGATCAATGAGAAAGAGATAAGGAAATAATCTTTAAAAGTCTCAAAACCCCTTAAAGTTTAAACAGTCATGATTCCATAAAAAAATTTAATCAAGTACAGACATCTGTCGTCTGAATAGCGCCTGTAAGAAACAAACAAAGAAACAGAAAGCCAACCAAAAAACAATTACTATAATGTTATAAGCCAAAATTATAGGCTAAACATTGATAATAACTCTCTATGTAAGATATTGTAACCTACCTCGTGTTCAGTGTTGTCAATATTCATTTGTTCAGAGGGCAGTCTCTGTGCCAGGGTTAAAGCATCCTTCTACTCTGATAATGCACTGGAAAAATAAAGCTATTGAGAAAAAGGTAAGAGACAAATTTTAATTTTTTCCAGAATGACTTATCCTGACATCTCCTAAAGAATGCATGTCTTGGAATTAGAGAATCATAGAATGATTGATGAGAAGTTCAGCATGACCTGGCAATGTGAGTTGGGAGCCCAGAAACCCCCCGTGTGCTGGGCTGCATCCAAAGCCCCGTGGGCAGCAGGGCAGGGAGGGGATTCTGCCCCTCTGCCCCGCTCTGCTGAGACCCCACCTGCAGTGCTGCATCCAGCTCTGGGCTCCCAGCACAGGAAGGACAGGGACCTGCTGGAACAGAGGAGGCCATGAAGATGGATGGAGCACCTGTCCTAGGAGGGAAGGCTGAGACACGTGGGGCTGTTCAGCTTGGAGAAGAGAAGGCTCCAGGACATCCTCACAGTAGCCGTCCAGAACCTAAAGGAGACTACAAGAGAGCTGGAGAGGGTCTATTTACAAGGGTATGGAGCGACAGGACAAGGAGGAATGGCTTCAAACTGAAAGAAAGTAGGTTTAGATTTAATATTAGGAAGAAATTCTTTACTGTGAGCGTAATAAGGCACTGGAACAGATTTCCCAGAGAAGCTGTGGGTGTACCATCCCTGGAAGTGTTCAAGGCCAGGAATTCTGGGATTCTGTGACTGTCTAGCAAGCAAACAACAGAGTTCTCAAGTCACTATTGTCAACCAAAGCCAAATTATCAATATCACCTGAATTTTTTCTTTGTTTATTTCTAGTCCAGTGCGCTGTTGAATTTAAGTTACCTGAAGTAGCATAGCAGTTGACTACTTCAATAGTAAATGTAACAGAATTGTCTTGATCTTAGAGAAACAAGGCATGTCTTGATCTTAGAGAAACAAGGCATGTCACCACATAATTTGTCTCAGGTTGAGGCAAATTTAGGAGGAAAATGCTCTGGAATGAACGTCTCCTCTGAAAGAAGACAGATTTCACCACTCTCTCCCCCACTGCTGTGAAAAGAATTTCTTGGATGAAAGTGAAAAAAACTATTTAACAAACAGAGTGCCAGCAGGGCACAGGAAAAATATGAATAATGTCAGATGATAAACCTCCTCTCTGCAGAGAAAGCTGGTGGATTTAGAGTTCCCTCTGTACCTGTCTCAGCCCCTCCCAAGGTCCGAGGCTGGGATGCTGCGTCCCTGCAGCCCCCCTGCCGGTCCACGGGGTCAGATGATCGGGCTCCGGGATCACAGCTAGGCTGGGCAGTTCCAGAAGAAGAGGAAGAAAAAGTTACCAGAGGATGTCAGTATGCCGGTATGCAGTCCTGGGAAAAATTCTTACCACATCTCACAAGTTAGCTAAAAGCAGGAATCCAGTCTCTCCCACTGCAAGCAGAGCCGAGAAATACGGGAGAGTGTGTGTGAGTCCTGGAACCCAAAACATGCTGAAGAATTTGCTCAGCTTCCCCCCACACTTTCCTCAGACCCAGCTTAAAACTGCAGGACCCATTTCTGGGCATAAAGCAAATGATAGGGGAATACAGTATTGTCATAAAATCACCCCAAGACATAAATTTTTTCTCTCATTTCCTTTGTGATGCTCTCAACACACAGGGTAGTTAGTACATGAGGCAATTATGTTATCCCCCTCACCACCATGGCCTTCCTCCTTAATGCTGAGACAAAGAGGAGACAACTTTTGAACAGTTCAGCATCTTCTTTTATCACTGAACAGGTAAAGTTTCCAGTCTGAAAGGCAGTCAGTGCATCACTCTGTATGATGTTTAAGCTATATAACCTTGTATGCAATAATTTGTTTTAACTTTATGCTTTGGACAGAGGAAGTACAAGAAGAATCAGAATGGAAAAAGAGGCTAAGTCTGAATGAAAAGCTGAAAGACCAATGAGGCTGCAACCAAGTCATGCTCCCTTTCCAACTGCAGCCACACTGATATCCCCTACCATGCCGAAATGAAATTTAAGGTCTGCTTGCCTTACTACTGTTACTTGTATTTTATCACTACTGGTGATGACTAGATGGCAATAAAGTTTCAGAGTTCATATCTCAATAAAACTCATGTTCCTGTGCTTGCTTCTACTTCATTATACCAGGCCCAGGCATTCAGCCATTAATCTCCATTAACTGGGCTTTCCTTTTTGGATAAAAAAAAAAATTGAGGAAGCTCAAGGTACTATTTTAATATTGAATAAACACTTGATTTTATAGATAAAATCCACTGGAAAATATAAAGGGAAATAATGTAGAAAATATGTATCTTCTAAAAAATGCAAATATGCTTAATTTTTTTTTTTTTTTAACATGCTCAGATAGATAACTTCATAAAAACAAGAATTAATGAGACTGGAAATCATGTACTGTCTTATACTTTGCCTGAGGTAGTATCATTGGTGGGCACTTTGTATGATAATGAATGTGCAGGAGGTGTCTAGATTGATCCTCTTGTTACTTTCTTCATGAATAGAAGAAATGTCAGCTTAAAGGAGTTCCAAAAAAATGTTTTCAAAAAACCTAAAAATTCCTCTACTGATTATGTATATAGACATAGTACAAGGAACTGAACCTTCCTGCTAAAACAGACTATAGAACTGTTTAGAATTTTCAGTTAACGCATTTATTCCTCGTTAAAGATGTCCTAATTTTAAAAAAATTAGCTTAATAATTGAGAACTATAAGGATTTCCCACCTAAATTGTAAGACACCTTGAACAAAATGGAGGTTAATTTTTTCTTTCTTTCTTTCTTTTTCTTTCTTTCTTTCTTTCTTTCTTTCTTTCTTTCTTTCTTTCTTTCTTTCTTTCTTTCTTAAATTGCAATCTGAAGATACTTTTTAAACATGTTATAGCAAAAGAAAGATAGTCTAGAGACAGGAATTTATTTTATATTCATATAATTTGTAGCTGGACAGAGTGAAATTCAATTAAAGACTTTAAGTTAAGTATATGATAAACTGAATCTTACCGGGTGGACATGAAATGAGAATTGAAATGGTTCAGTAAGGTAGAAAGTGAAAAATATTAACTCTTACATGATGCCATAAAGAATTAAATAATAATACAGATTCAATGAGAAACTTTAGTAAGAGATGCAATACTGAATTCTTCATACACAGGACTTAACAAATCACATTGTTTAATTTGATAATCAAAAACATCCATGGGATTGAGTGCAATTTAGAAATGTCTAAAGGAGTCTAAAGGAGTACCAGAACTAACTTTCCTGGTATAGAGAACATAGTTGCATGAAATGCTACAAGAGAATCCTTTAAGAGTGAGCAAGGACTACCAGGAGAAACAAATATTAATGGAAAAGGATATATTTCTCTTGAGGAGACTAAATGCACGCAAGTGAAAAGACAAACAATAAAAGGAATTTAAATTAAAAAAGGAAAACATAACAAAAAGCAACAAAAACCCCACTCAAAACCCCACAAGAGACTCAGCAGGACATCAGTTATTTCTGTAAGTTTAATGCTATCCATGAAATCTAGAAATGCAAACCACAAGGAGTTTTGATCAGTGTCAATAAATGGGAACCAAAAAAGCCCCTTTTGAAGATTTTCAGCAAATCTAAGGTGAAACTAACTAAACCAACAGACAGGTCTTTTTCTAACGTAGCGGTGATGGGTGATGTAAAGGTTAGCTGGCATTATAAACAGAAAAATTTTTCACTATAAAATGTGCTTATGCATTTGTAGAATGAAAGATAACTGATAATAACACAAGTTAGATTAAATGTTAAGATATGTTAAACAAAAACATCTTACTCACTGGGGTAAAAAACTATCATAATTTAAAAGTTTAATGCTCCCATGTATTTTCTGAGAAATAGGGATAATAGGAACCTAACTTTTCTCATCTTGTGCAGAGTAACATTTTAGTCACTGGATTAAGGAGAGAGAAATAAAATGTTCATATTAATTACAAAGTAATTGCAATTCTCATTTCAGCTTTTTTTTTTTTTTAATAAAACTCTCAATATCAGGCATACTTCATTTTTTACAGAAAACTAAATCCCCTAAAAGATTAAATCCTCAAGGATTAAAGAGACAGAATTACTGTAAAAATCAGAAGAATTAAAATCTGAAATAGAAACAAGATGGTACAACTGGTTAAAAAAAAATGAAAGCATGTTTTTTTCTCTTATATGATGTATAAGTTCAGTTTTTGCTGTGGTACAGAAAATGTAGGAGGTGTTGCATTAAGTCCAAGAGTGAGTCAGAATGTGTTCTAGCACTTTTTCCAAAAGTAGTACCGTCAGTAGATTCAGAACAATGTTGAAAAATAAAATAAAAAAACCCAATAACCCAACAACAACATAAAAACCAAAAGAACAACAAATAAACCCCCCAAAACCAAACCAAAACAAAAAGTCTGATGAATCACCCCTGCCAAAGACATGGCAAATATCTTTAACAGACATCAGAAGGGTGCAGAGGAGGTAACATCACAAAAAAAAATAAAGATGTTCACATCTCTGAGAGTTGCATTTCACCATTTTCCCAAATGTGTGTTAGGTGTCAGTTAAATAAACTAGGTCTTCTATACTATTCTTTGCACATGCTTGTGAGTGTACGTATAAATAAATAAACAAAGAATGTTTCTAAAACTTTTAAATGCTTTATCTTTCCAGCTAAGTACAAAATACAGTTGGTTGAGGGATTTTTTTTCCCTGGTCTTGTTCTGTTAATGTATTCATTTCACTGTGATTTAAAAAAATGGCAACTGAACAGCAGGAGAAGCTGGAGGGTGAAGGAAAGAAAAATACCAATTTTCTGGAAAATCCCTACTGCAACTCATTAATTTTCCTTGCCCTCCAGTCACCTGTTTGTTTGCTCCAGCTTCTTTTATGTAGGTATAGCATGCCAGTGGTTTTGGTGTGCCAGCTAGCAAGGTTCTTTCTAGCATTTGTGGGATAAGGGACTAATGACTGCAACGCCTGCAGGACAGCTAGTAAGCTTATTGGACAGATATATTCAACTCCCAGTGAATAGGAAGGCACTGAAAATTAAATTCATCTGCAAAGCTGCCTCTCAGTTTAAAAGTAAACCAATACCATTTGTACACTGAAAGTTAAGAGATGCATTTTTTGTGGTACCAGGGAAGTGCTACTCTTCAAAAAGCACATTAGAAGAAATGTAATCCTGTTTGGCAAAAATTGGGTTTTATGTAGTGAAAGTCAAATTGTATTAAGAGCATTCAGACACCACTGAAGCTATCCCTTTATTTGAACAATGCGATAATGCCAGTGTGTTTTTATCTACTCAGTCAGAAATGACAGAGTTTAAGCTCCAGCAAAAAATGGAATAATGCACCCTAAGGTTTAGCAAAATCAGTCCATTGAAATAAAAAGGGATAACTCGTACTTATTTGATTGTTTATTTAATACCAGACACTTTGTGTCTCAAACATAACACAGTAAGAAAATTTGATCTTAATAAAAATGTCTGCATGAAAGCAGTTAAATGAACAGATCTTAATGCAATTTCAGATTCATTCAAAATTCTTTGCCATATGTAGTCTTGAAGTTAGAATCCCATACATGTCTATGTACTACTACATACTCTTCTAAATAAAGACTAGGTGCATGAGTAGGGTCTGTGATAATTTGGGATTAATGAATTTGGTCTTACAGCCAACTAAATCCTATTAGCTTTTTCATGGATAGACTTGTGCTTTGATTTGCAGCATATGTGTTTTTGATGTAGATCCAGCTTTAGCAGGAATTCTCAGTAATGAAAGCTTAGATATGCATGGAGTAAGGATTGTATAAAAGAAATAATGTTTTTTTTTTCTTTGTATATTTGAGTCAGACTCTGTACACAGCAACTATTTTAGATGGGATGAAAACACTTTCTTTTTCTGTGCTTTTTTTGTATCTGTCCTTTCTGAATATGTAGAAAGGTTGGCCCAAGCTTTCTTAGGCTTTATACAGAACAGGTGAATATGTTGTTAGCTATTCCCTTACACACTGACACCAGATGACAGCACAATTGTTGTCATTTTTGTTCATTTTTCATAACTCATTAACCATGTGCAAGTTTATTTTTTTCCAGATGGTATTGCCAATTAGTGAAGGAAAAAATATATGGTCTTATTTTTGATAGATGGAGATACGGTGTTTAATCAAACAGATTGCCAGGAGATTGCTTGGTCCTGTAGCATTAAAAATAGTTAAAATTAATTTGAGTTGATTAAAGAAATGTTCTGTTTCTTCAATCAATACCAAATTCGTGAAATTTCCTAACAGTAACATGAAATCTATTTGTTAAGTAGATTTTTAAAGGGACTACAGTGTTTTGAGTGATATATGCCCACTAAACAGTGTGAGAGGAGTATGATAAAAAATGAATAAGCTAGCTTAAAATCACTGCAGAATTTTTCTTTTTGCATTGAAGTGTGTGGTCTTCAAACTGTGCCAGACTTTCCTGGGGATTCAATCTGTAATCATTCCCAAGTGAACATAAAATATCTTAAAATTTTTTCACACTTTAGTAATTTTGAAAACATCTATGTAATGGTACATCATGCTTGCTTCTAGAGTCAGAATTGTATATTTAAGTTTTTTTTAGGATGTTTTAGAATGAGAGGGGGCAAGGCTGAAAGGGACAACTGGAATGTGCATCTAGATATGCACCTGGATATTATAAACAGAAATATTGCTTATTTCTTAACTGATGTTTCTCTAATCTGTTCTGAGAAGGCCTCCAGAGACAGAGGGCTTATCTGGTCTCATACCGATGCACTCCACCTTTCCCCTTTCTCTCTAATGACTGACTCTTCTTTGCTTAATTTGAAAACTCTTACCAGTGAGGGTGAGGAAACAGAGACAATGTTTCTTCAATGTACAGTTGACACCAAGGTAAGAAAGGTTGCGAATACACTGAAGCAGGTTATCAGAATGCAAAACAGGTGGTGAAATGGCTTGGGAAAACATGGGATGAAGTATTGGAAGGAGAAAATGTACTGGCACAATGAACTATATATTGTGACACTATTCAACATTTTGCAACCATCACATCTTTTTCACGAGTGCGTTTTCGGCCTTGTTCCTGAGAATATTATGCAAGTGTTCCTCTTCTAGGAATATGCAAAACCTGCAGTCACCTTCTGTGAAAGGAAGTTACCTGTGCACAGATATAAAAGCGGTGGTGCTGAGTACACAGAATACGAGGCCCCCCATAAGAAGTGGGAATTGTGCTGCAGGTTCCAAGAAGCTGAGCACATAATCATTTCTGAAAGTAAAAATATCTCGACACTGAATAAACATACGTTGAATCTCAGAACACTGTTCACTGTAAGAGCAATTTGCTTTGAATGCATCAAGAGAAAATTGTCCTCAAAAACCACACAAAATTTCATCTGCAGTTATATGGAATTATGGTCCTAAGGTAACCATCAAATCTGTTTTCCACTGGACCAAATGAAAAACTCATTCATCCTGTGGATCTGTGCATTCTAATGCAGAAGACTAACCAAGCTCCCACACGTTTGTGGGTGTCTGAAATGCCAGCTGCTGGGTAAGTGATTGCGATCTCCTGTGCTTACATTCCTTTTTACTTGTTCTTAAATGTTCTCTTGAGGAAGGTTCACTTAATTTTTTTGTTAATTCGTATTATGTGCATCTTAATGTTGAATTATGGCAAGCAATGAGGTTTGACTTTTTCATCTGAAGCGAATGAAACCAATGAGATCACTACAATTTTTTAAAGCAATCTATGACGGTACATGCAATGTGTTTGTCTTATCAAAAGTGTCCCAGGCTTAATCCAACATCATATTATAATCATGTCATGACTGCATGTGTATAACTTTTATTTCTGTCTTTCATATGGACAGAATGGAGAAAAGAGACCAGTTGTCACTGCTCAAATTCCTATTTTCCTAGGTCTGTGTACTTCAGGTTTCACTTGTTACAGCTCCTAAGAATTTTAAAGGTAACTTCTAAAATACTGGCCAGGAAAATGTTTGTGAGTATGATAGAAGAAACAAGGAGATGCAAATTCATTTTGAATGATGTTTTAATTTTTTTAAAGGGAAGACTGTGGAGTATATTAAAGTAACGATATATTAAACGAATTATATATGCTAATATATCAGTTAATGATATGTGAAATTTTAAATTATCTTACATACCTTGTAGCTGCCACTCATCTTTACCCTAAATTTCTCAAGGTCTCGTTGGAAAATTGTGAATGTAATTATCTCACTATCAAGAGTAGTAAATAGAATTTTTCCCTTGGTAGAACCTGTAGGTTAATTAATAGGCTAATAAACGGAAATTATATTTATTAAAAATAACAGGAGAATATCTTCATATTGACAAGACTTTGAACATCACTCTTTATTACTTGTCACCCTCACAACACAAAAGAATTTTCATTTAGCTACGAAGAGACAAAAGCCTGAAAAAAGTTGGAAAATAGCTCAGTAGGACATCATATATTTGAACGCATGTTAAAACATAATGTACAATTTTAACTCAATTTACATTATTCAAATATATAGATAAATTAGGGGTT
>VYZQ01037260.1:13303-23501 GCA_013400655.1 Mystacornis crossleyi
AAACAGAGCCAAAAGGAAGAAAAACCTGAAAAGCAGGAAGAGGTGTCAACCCATGACAGTTAGTTATGGCTTCCTCCAAACTCTTACAAATGTTGTGGCTGCAGCATTGTATTTATCAGCAGTACTTGCTTGCCAATGCACTGTGTTATCATCAGAGTTAGAATTTTCTAAGCAGATGCGACCAATCACTGAAAATACTCTGTTCAGTGAACCAGGTCTTTCATATTCAGTGACCAAAAAATAGTGACTTCTTTGACAGTCATCTTATGTATTTGGGCATGTATTCAAAAGTGTTCCTGTGGCAACTAATTTTTCTCTTTTACTGCTCTCTATACAACTCATAGCACAAGGTTCTACTTTTTGACTCCTTCACAGCACCAAGAACCTTCATGAAAGTAGGAACTGTGGCTGTGAAGCAGAAAACAGCTTCCCACAAAAAGAAGTTCTTCTGTTCAGGCCATAGAATTTAGTGGGGCTGTTATGGACTCACTCTCTTTCAGGACTCTGCAAACCTTCAAAAGCTGCTGGTTTTCAAAGAGTAGTTGCTTCTTGGGTCCTTGGACTGAGGCGGGAATGGTGTGTTTTATCTTGCGTTCCTGTATAGCACAGGGAGAAGCTTGAGTCTTGAAGGAAAGGACATCTGTGGGTGGTGCAAAGAAATGAATATCTAAGCCAGGGCTGCAGGGTGCATGTTCAGCCATTTTACAAATGTGCACATAAACGTGAACTATAAATCTGAATCATGATCAACAGTAAGTAATCTGGTTTTGTTAAAAAAGAAAAAAAAAAAAAGAAGAAAAGAAGAGAAAAATATGCAGCTTATTGATTCCTGATGAATTTCATTTGTGCCATAAACCCAGCCATTCAGTATTAATGTATACCCTTCATACGAAGCTATGTACCCCATAGGTAATACCTATTAAAGAACTTGGACTTTCTAACGACTCAGGATTCTACAAAGGACGTTCTCTCCATGCTCCTTTTGGTAGTGGTGCAGTTCCCATTTTTCACTGATATAACAAATGCCGATCATCAATATCAATATTGTATTAGTTATGTTTTTTCAATGTTCTCATTTAAAAGTAGAATGTCCAGCTTAGATATGAATGTCTTTAATTTTGAAATTCCCTGTGTTATATTTGTTAGTCCTTGGTAGTCAAATGTTACCAATACAGCTTGTTTTCATATTAGTTCCTTTTATAAGGGTGTTTTTTTTTACTGTTATAATGTTCTTTTTTCTTCCATTAGATATGCTGCTTCAGTAAAAGACGGCTCCCAGTATTTTGTTCTTCTCATTATTACAGATGGAGTTATATCTGATATGGCTCAGACAAAAGAATCCATAGTGAATGTAAGTTTTGCTGAAAGTGTTGAAATTTAAAAGAATTATGTTTCTAGGAATTCATCTTTTAGGCAATAAAGCGAATGGGTTAATAGTTCAGATACTAGATTTGTCCGTAAGTACCCACTTTTACCAAACAGGAAAAGTTTATTACGCATAAAGATGAAAAGAAAGCAGAAGTTGAACTCAACGTAATTAGATAGTGTTCTGTGGTAAAGATGCTCTTCTCTCTAACACTGTTTGCATGATTTTCCTCATCTACTTCTTGCCTTCTCCTTCCTCGTGCACATCCCACCATGCAGTTTTGCATGGTAAACTGTTCTCTATCTTTCTCATGGTTGCAGACAGCTTTGATCCACACACTTTCTAAAAACTGCCCCCAGCTTTCTGATCCTGAATGGCAAGCATACCAGTCATCGCATTTCCCTCAAAACAGTCTCCTAGAATTCTGAAAATTCCTTATTATTTCTTAGTTTCTGCATTATTTTCTGTATTTTTCTCTTCAAAACTGCCATGTGTGTAAGTACTGTGCTGTATTATGAGCAGGTTCTATTCTGTGTTTGCCCCTGGGAAATTTCAGATCAAAGTACACACAGAAACACTCCTAGACATGGTTGGAAAAGATCTCTACCAATAGTTTTTGACATACCATAGTGGATCTAACACACCACAGCTGAGTGGTGAGTTGAAAAGCCTACATTAAAGTAATTTTGCATCATGTCCGAGTGAGTAGTGCAGAATTAGGTGGCAGAGTTTTGAAGACCCACTGTCCCTACCTCCTGTAGAGATCTGATACCGTTGCAGTTTGTGGAATGTGCATGAAAATACTGCCCGAGTGTTCTGCCTTTCACTGGCGGGGCAGCAAGATGCCCTCGAGTCCCGGCCTGCAGCACACAGACAGAAATGAGCTTGGAAGTTCACTCTCTAGCCCAAACGAAGTTTGAAACATAATTTCTTTTAGATGAGCTTCTTCTAGGTGACAAAAAGGCTCAGTGGAGAAAAAAATTGATTCCAATTCACCCTTCCATGTGAAGTCCGTGCATAAGAGACCAGCCAGTGCAGTTGGCTGATACCTTCTAAGATTAATTCGTTTGCCACTAAGACGTACAGAAGAACCTTGTTTTCAGTGATAGTTCATTTCAAGGAATAATGGCTGGTAGTCTACAACTGGCTGGAAACACAGCAGATGTGTTGTTAGCTTGGAATAAGTGGAAGCTTGGGAATATTTGCTGTCTTGTTTTTCTATGAAGATGCCTTCATTTTTCTGCATATTTCTTGAAGAGTGAGCACAGTATACCCTGACAGAACTAATTAAGTGCTATTTGATAGCAATTTTTTCAGTCTGTATAATATCCATAATACTAAAAAGGGCAGTGATGTCCAATGCAACTTGATGTGTATAAAATTCAGAGTATATTTCAATTTTTAACATTAATTGTGCTTTTAGGCATGTTTCTCATTACAGCATATGTGTCAGACACATTCTGTTTTACCAAACTGTTTAAAGGTTATGCTGTCATTCAGGAAATGCCAACACTGAAGTTTATATGAAAAAGTTTAACTCTTTGTCTTTATGCTGTCCTTGCCACTTACTGTTTCATATTTCATTGTATCACATAATTCTCTCTCTGTGAGTAGGAATCTCGTTCTGTTCTAAGAGATCAGAAGGTGTACATCTATGATTCTTTTGGCCAGTTTAATGTTTAAAAGGGCTGTAGACATTTTATGGTTTATCAGTATATATCAATAAGCAACAGAATTATCAGAATTATCTCTGACAATAAGTTGTCAACCCTGATATTTGCTGAATGCTCTTTGGTTTTAGTTGTTACCTTCTTCATCAGAGGCAGATTCACATTATTTCTATAAACTGGTGCTACTATCAGGGCAAGAGAGTCCAACATTTAGGATAGTGTCTTTGTAATTTTAAAGATTTTACAGTTTAGGGAAAGCCAGATATCATCATTGAATGAAAAAGATAAACTAAAATTAAAAATCTTACCACAGGCCAATTCTATATCTTGTTGGTCTGTGACATGGATGATTGACTAGAGTAAAATTTCATTAATGGAACAAATGTAATATACATATTGCTCAAATAGATTATTTATTTTCTTTTAAAAATTGGCATAAGATCAATGTACAAAATAGTGTCGCATAGTTCCAAGCAGCTGTGTAATATCAAAAAACAGCAAAGCACATTTTAAGTAAATATCAGCCTGTTATTAGGTACATATTTGCAGTTACTGTCAGTTTACAGAAGTTTCTAAGAGAAATTTGTCCTCTTAGTTGTCATGTTAATATTAAATCCTAACATAGTTTGTTGTGTTTAATTAGCATCCTATATGATTCAAAGACTTGGTGAGAAAAAACTAAAATAATCATGTGCCTTTCTATCTTCATCCAAGATGTTTTGTACCACTTAAGCAGTTTACACCACTCAACTATTTAAGGGAAAAAAATTGTTCTTTAAAACTTAATTTCTGCATGTTTTTTGTTCACCTTGTTCTCAGATCTCATAGCATTGGCAGAGGTTATGTAATGCATTAAACCTCTTTTTCTTCTTCTTTTGAAGGCTTCAAAGCTTCCAATGTCCATAATTATAGTGGGGGTAGGACCAGCAGAATTCGATGGTAAGTGTTGTAGTGTTTTTTCTACTTTTTTTTTTTTTTGCTTACATTTTAGTAATATGTGGCTTTTCAAACAAATGTTGTTTAAAAGAACATTATATGAAGCGAGGAGTGAGTTGGCATTTCCAGCTGGATTGATTGATTGATAACTCAGTGTGATTACAAGCTACTGTGTGGAGCTCTGTAGCCCCTCAGGCTCTCTGTGGAGAACCATATGGGGGCTCAGCACTTACAGTAAAGTAAATGTACTTAGGAAATGTTAAATTTCTTCAACACAAATATTTAGACACCTCGTGAAGTGTCACTTGACTGGAAATATTGATCTTACTGCAGTAATAAAATCTTGAGAAAAATAAATACGTTTGAGGTGGTCTAGGTTAAACAGGGTTTCACTTGGTAACAGGAGTCAGCCCTACTGTGCAGCAGCATTTAGAGAATATTACAGCAGGAGAGAAATTACCAGGTTATTTACATATTCTTTCTGTGATATTCTGGAACCCCATTCTCTATTGCAATAACTAAATTGCTTCCATTATTTGTATTAATTTATTAAGTATATATCACTGCACTTTGAAGTGTAGACATTCTGTTTGTGTCTGTTCCTCAAAGTCCAAAATCCATTCTTTTTCATTCTAGTACATCTGGTTAGACAGTATGCCTTCTGTTGCACTGAAATATACTTAGTACTGCTGCCACAGATGTTTAATGTTGACTAATGACTGTGTGTCTTAATTTTTGTACAAATACTCTAAGCGTATGAAAAAAGAGGGAAAAAAGAAGACAAAAAATTTTATTTTATTTTACATTTATTTTATTTTATTACAAACATTCTTATGCTGTTTGGCAAGTGGTATATTAGAGATAATTTTAAGTATCTTATTCTGTGAAGAAATTGTCCGGGTGAACACTTAGTCTTCAGTTGATTGTATGCCCCAATCAATGAGAAAAGACAGTTTATATTCATAAATGCATACGATGGAAATTTGTAAGCTTCATTTTTACTCCTGAGAATTCCAGCCTGGTCCTGTGTTACTTACCATTCTCTCCCCCCTCCATTGCATTTTCCCTTTCTCCCTGTTTGTCTAGTCCTTGGATTTGCCCAGGCTCCCTTTCTCAGTCAGGACCTGTTCTTGGGGTGTCATCCCTTCCACTTTTCTAAAGTCAGGGTTCTGTTTGTGCTGCAGGATACAGTTTCAATCTTTGGACTCACAATCCTGGAGTGCACTGCCTCAGTGAGATTCACCTGTTAGGTGTATGCCAAGTCTGTAGTCCCTCAGTGCCCAAGAGGGCAGAGAGCAATTATTTCCATCAACAGAAATTGCTTCTGAACAGGCTCCATGTCTGCTGGGGATGCTGAGGAAGTGTGTGTGGGAGGGGTGTATGTTTAGGTGCTGTCCTGACATTTCAAATGCTTCTGAAGCTTCAGTTCTGCCATAGAGAGACCAAGCTGCTCCTCTTCAGATACCACTGTTCCCTAGATCCCTCAGCCCCTGGAGGCTACCAGAGGGGTTCTTAACAGTCTGAAGCTTGGATAGATGACACATACATTTGGCAGAGCTTTACGTAAAGGATGTGAGGATGACTGTAACAGGTCACAACAGGAGCAGTTTTGCCCAGTATTCTATATCTGACATGGCTGTGGGTAGTTTCCTAGAGAATGTTAAGGACAGACTAAGCAAATATGATACTTCCCTGAATACTGATTTTAGATTGGAGTTTCCTGAGCAGGATGTGCTTTATGGCTATTTTGGAAATTTTTTAGTAAAACTCTTTCAAATACTTGTTCAGTCTCCTGGTTTGAACACATGTACGTTTTTGCAGCAGCATCATCGGGCAACATGCTCTGCAAACCTACTGATTTTTGTCTTTGAACAAATATGCTCTGTTCATCTTGGCTCCTGATAGGGTCATTTATACTTTCTAGTTCTTGCTTCAGAAGAACTAGGTTTTGAAGTGCTGGTTTCAGTGAATTCAGCCCAGTTTGTAAACCTCTGAGAAGCTCAGTGGTGCAGGGCTTTGATTTTCATAGCATACACTGAAAAAAGGTTTGTAGAATTGCAGATCCTACATCTGAGCAATAATCTGAGATCCCAAATCCATCCATTTCAACACTGGCAAGACAGCAGGTACCTGGAATAGCTTCCAGGTATCTAGACAACAGAGCTTTCCTGTACGCTGGTCAGAAGACACAAGAAGAATTACACAATAAATTTAATAATTTTCCTAAGCGCTCCTCATTCCTATGCATTAGAAGATACTGCTTTTTCAGTATGAACGTGAGTTATTACCTCTTTGTGCTGTATCCTATATCTTCTGTAACAATAACTGTTGAAGATGAATTCTTCTCCACCTCTGAAAGTATATATATTGCCTTACAAAACCAGATACACTTGCTGTTTGGAGAGATGAAAGGATAAAAACTTTGTCATAGTCTGTTCTTTTCTGAAAGTAACAATAAAGATAAAAGTATGTATTTTCATCATGAAAAAGTGCAAAACAGCTACAAAACATGATGTATCTTCTGGTGCAAATGTTCTTAAAAGAGTTACCTAAAAAAGAATTGTTGGTCTTGTTGCTCTAAAGTTTAAGTTGTCTGAACTTTTTCTCAGTAAAATGATTTTGTTGTATACCTGAACTCATAGTTTTTTCGGTTTGTTTTTTTTTCTTATAAGCTATGGAAGAACTGGATGGAGATGTAGTGAGGATTTCTTCAAGAGGAAGGTTTGCAGAAAGAGACATTGTGCAGGTGGGAGAGAAAATATATTCTCAAAGATAGATTTTACTGTTCCTCTTTGTTTTGAATTCTTGTTTCTATCTATATTCCTACCCTTCATTTTACCTTAGCACTGACATACTTTATCTTGAAGTGTTTATAACAAGCTCAGAAACTCTCTGTGATACCTCTAAGCCTTTTTATAACACATAGTAGTGGATCTGCATTTGTTAGGAAATGACCCCTAACTGACAGGACACCGTTACAAAGTCTTAGTGTTATACACCCGTGGGAGAAGAGTTAGCTACTGAAAATTTGGGGAAACATAATGATTCTAGGAAAAATGGCATTTTTCTAAAAGCAAATCTTTCATGGAAGGCATGTTTTCCTGGTAGTGGCTGAATGCATTTATAGAGTATTTAATTTGGAAGGGACTTAGAACAGACATCTAGTGCAACTGCCTGGCCACTACAGGGCTGACTAAAAGTTAAAGCATGTTAATAAGGGCATTGTCCAAATGCCTCTTAAACACTGACAGGCATCCTTAGATTCAAACCTCACCTCAGATCTGCCATTCCTTCTTCTCCCTTTATTCCTCCTATTTCTCAAACTGCACAGTGTTCACTTATTTTTCCCCTTTCTTATTTTCACTTATTTCTCTTCAAGACAGGTTGGATTTTTTATATTGTTGTTTAGTAGAATATATATATAGAGAGAGAATAACTGAGCTGTATGAATAGCTCATACTGTGTGATAATTAAGGTCAGATTGCAGATGATTAATTTGGGGATATGTATATTTGTTTCCAATTATATCTGGAGGAAGTGAAACTTTTCAAAATGTTTAACATTGCAAATACTTATACGTGAATGTTTAAGGATTGTTTGATAACTGCTAGTGGATGTAGTATTTCAATCCATGGAAGTATTCAAAACATGTATTTGACACCTGATTTTATAGTTTGGTTTTATTAGAATACAAAAATAAAGAAAACTACATAAATATATGGAAATGAAAATTATCAGGGTTTTTTTCAGTCTTCTTCGGTCTTCTTGCATACTACTTTAAAATTCCCTCTCTACTTTTTTCTAAATGGGAATCAGAAATGAGCATAAAATGACAGAAGTTAAATTACCCTTATACTCCTTATGGATATACATTAAAGACAGTTATGGGTTCCTGAGTTCTAGTAGCTGAATAATATGCTTTTTTCATTTTTGCAAGATACAGAGGTAACAACTGCAGGGAAAGTCAGACACCAAAACTCTTAAAAGAGTAAAACATACTGGCTTCTTTAGTCACTGTTGTCAGACAGATAATTCTAAAAGTAGGGATGATGTAGGACATCTGAACAGGAGAGAAGAAATGGTTTCTCATTTTGTCAAAGTGTTCCTTGGTGTCCATGTTGGGCTGGAGAGGGTCTGTCTGTTGTGCTGTAGATGTAAGTGCTTTCAACAGAGCAGTATGTGGGGGGACCCCAAGCTAGTATTTCTGCAAAGCCCTGTGTGCCATGTCAGATTTTTTAAAGCTAATTCAGGTATGTCTGGCATGTATTACACTTACGTTTAAATGCATTTAAATATAAGCAACATAATTTCTCTAAACAACAGCATCCCTAAAAGCTTCAAAGAGCATAAATGGGTAGCATTCCAACATGTTATAAACAAGATTTGTGAAAATGCTTTGCATCAGAGAAATACTAATCTATGCTGAAAAATTAAAAAAAATTGTAATGAATACCCTTTTGTATTTCTTTGGAATTCATTGCATGTCAGAATTGTAATAAAACGTTTATTTATTATTAATATATTTTAATCAGAATGTTGTCCCACGACATATTGAATTACCTGAAGGCAGTATTATTCTGTGCTCCTTCTCAGTCTAAATACTAACAAATATTTACTTTATAGACTGACTAAATAACTAAATAAAAAGGGATTCTGTCAGACCCTCTAGATTGGTTTTGACCTTTACTTTGTATCTGGCAGGCTAAAACTGATTTGCCTTTATAAAACTAACTACTCAAATATAAAAAATATATTTTTTGGATGTATTAGGTTAATTGAAATTAACTAGCAAAATTACCTGTTAATTTTAACAGTATTGTCAAATATTATGATTAAACTAGTACAGGAGAAGTTTGTTAACAGTGAGTCACTGTATGTGTTGCATTTACTACTGACTGCAGATAATGTAAGGGCACGTTCTTGACTGTTTCCTCCTCACTAGTACATACACATATGGCAGGGACTCTCTATTACATATGTACCACTTCTTCCTCAGTTTTGTTTAATTTCTAACTCCTTTGTTATCCTTTTGCTGTTTAAGACTTTTTAGGAGAATACTTACTCGTAGTGTTGCCCCCCTTGTTTCTCTTGAGAATTTTGTATATTAGCCCTTTTAATTACACTCTTAAATTATAGAAAAGGCACTTGACATTCCCTCAGTCTCCATTTGGTTTCTCTTATACCTTTCATTCTATTCCTTTGCCATCTCTACTTCTCCATGTTAGCTGTCCTTGTACATCTCTAGGTTTGCTTACCTGTCCATAGTTCCTCCAGCTCCTCTGACACCTCTGCAGTGTGAGGAGAGGCGAGGAGGAGCTAAATCAGGCCATCGATGTTGTGTAAATGCATTTCAACAATTACACTGTTGAAATAGCCCCACTTTGCTACAGAACAGTGGTCTGAGGTTTCCTGTCTGCAGACTCATGGGTAAGGTGATCTCGTAGGATGGGACACATTTTGTTCTTTAACTCAGACTGCGTGTATTTTTTACATAAGGAAAAAAATTAAGGAGCCTGGACTGGGTCTTTTTTCTATGCCAGTAGCACAAGCATCTCATTAAGTATTACAAAAACCAAGCCAGGGCTGGGCAGGTAGCTGGTTTAGGTGTTGAACATCTGGATATCACTTAACAAGTTCTTCTTTGATTCAATCCTTTTTTCTTAGCTTCTTTATGCATCTGTTAGTATCATATAAAAAGTGTTCAGGTGGTTCATAGGTATAATGCAAAATGGTCAAAAATCTAAAGTCAACCTTTCTGTTTTGTTCAGTTCAGGGGTCAAAAAAATCTATTCACCAAGTGCCAGAGTGGAGGCAGTCTGTTGGGTGGCCCCAGGAGCAGGGAATGTAAGCTAGGAACATCTTTCTGAGACAAAATTACCTTCTTGTATGGAAAAAGGGTTGAGAGATAACTTGAATATATCAATGAAGAATATCATCAGCAATCTGACCTAGCCATGGCTTATGTGAAGGGGTTCACCCAAGTGGAAGCATGACCCTGTTTCTATTGGAAGACAGATCTATAAAAATTGAGATACAATGTGTATTTATAAAATACATAATATCAAACACAATGTATGTATATGTGCATTAAAAATGTGTAAGGTAACATATTCATTTATTCTAACTCCCTAGGTTAAACTTTCTTATTTTTATGTCATATGATGTATTCTCTGTGTGCATAATGACCTGAGTGAACACATTTTGTTTTACCTGTCTGTCCCACCAG
>VYZQ01037260.1:23735-35760 GCA_013400655.1 Mystacornis crossleyi
TATATGTGCATTAAAAATGTGAAAGGTAACATATTCATTTATTCTAACTCCCTAGGTTAAACTTTCTTATTTTTATGTCATATGATGTATTCTCTGTGTGCATAATGACCTGAGTGCACACATTTTGTTTTATAGTTTGTGCCATTCCGAGATTACATTGACAGAAGTGGAAACCACGTGTTGAGCATGGCAAGACTTGCTAAAGATGTTTTAGCTGAAATCCCAGAGCAGTTTCTGTCCTACATGAGAGTCAGAGGAATAAAGCCATCACCTGCACCACCACCCTACACACCCCCAGTTCACGTGCTGCAGACTCAGATATGACTGCTCTGAAGTGCTTAGCATTTATCACAAATCTCTGTATGCAGCAGTAGCTTCTGATAACTTTTTGGAGCTAGAAAAGTTCTCCTTCACATACCAAAATTCTCCTATAGTTGCATAAGCAACTGGAAAGCTTTTAAATGCTAGGAGCAAAATGTTGATGTTCTGAGACTTTGGGGTTTGGTTTTTTTTTTTAATCCAAACACCCTATTTTTTTGATGTATTTATTGGAGGGGGAAAGCACAAGTCAGGTTTTCAACTCAGAAGATTGGGTCCTCTCTGAATATTGTGTGTATATAAATGTATAGGAATGCTGTTACTCTGTATCAATGTTTACATGTTACTATTTTTAAATTTCAGTACTTTTATAACTATTCTTAAGAACAAAAGTTTGGAATATTGACTCACATGTCTTCTAGCTTGCAATAGTTTGTCACAAGATAACGAGAAGCAATATCTCTTTGAATGTTTTTCCAGACAAATACAAATGAAAGCTGAGAAAGGGACAAATATATCTATGTGTTTTCAAGTAACTGAAGTGCTTCAATCAGTGCTCAGTAATCCATTCATCTCATGTATTGAGAATTTCAGCTCCTAAATGTGAATAACGTAATTGCATATGTTTTATAACTAACTCCAGACTCGGAGGGGGAGGTATGTGTATTTTTTCAGAGATTCTCCAATTTCTAAGTTTATCTAAGTTTACAGTTTTTAAAACGAACTACTGAAACAAATTAGAGTAGTTACTTGCTATAATTAATTAAAGAAAATTACCTCAATCCAGAACTATCAGAGTATTACAGTTGACTCACTGAGCTCATTAAATCATATCATGCATTCCTTAAAGCACTGGAAATTTTGCATCAGAAATGTCTTTTGAAGTGATGGCAGCAGATGTTTTATAATGGACCATTTTAAACCTTAAAAATTTTAAATCTTTACTTTTTTTTTTACTAGATTGCCCATTCAAAGGGATGCTGACTCTTAATATTTGGGTTTAATATTGTCATTTAATCACATTTCCATTCAGGGTGCATGAATAATAAAGTTAATTAGCTGGTTTAAAAATTGCACAACTATGTTGCTTTGTGCACAATTTTGTGTACGGAACTACCCAAAAGATTTTATTATATGCCTGTTCGTATATAATTAAAAAATGGTTTTGCATGTATATTTTGTACAAAATACACAGTTTTGTGGGTTTGTGTCAGATACATTTTATTTAGAACTAATGGCCTTAAATTTCACAAAACTCCTGAAATGATTGTGAATTGCCTTCAAATACTGTTTAAACTGAACATTTTAAATTTTTTTGTGTCACAGTTGTAACTGTCTTGTATATGTAACATTTTTTTTGCATATAACCTGTTTACTAATTCTGTTTCTTACTACTGTATGTTGTAATGTACAGTATAAAACTAAGGTGCGTTTTTTAAGCATGACAAGTTTTTTGCCAGAAAGCGTATCTTCAATATTAATGGCATATAACTATGAAATGCAGAATCTTCCATTTTTAAATATATTTAACTTCCTTAACTATTTCATGTGGGAAATTATGTTTTCCAAATAATTATTCTGTTATCAAAAAAGAAAAATAATTTTTTTGTAAAGGAAAAAATCTTGTTTTATTTTTATTTCAAAAGAGTTTTTACATAAATATGGATTTTAATTTTCTCACCAAAATATGTATTTCTTAGTGGATTGATGTTGCATGAGTGAAATTTGATACTTGGCAACTACAACTTTTGATGAAAGTGCATCATAAAGAGTAAGTTTAAATCTGCTGAATGCTGGTGGTGTTCTCTTTTCATCTTCTGCATTTATTTTTGCACCGACACTATTGGCACATTTGAAAAAAACCTGAAGTTAAACTATTTTTCTCTTGTTTCATTTGATTAGACAAATCTTTATGCTGATATCTGTATTGATTCCCAGTGGGCCATGTATTTAATATATCACTAGAAGGCCAGAAAACAAACTTACTCAGTTGAGACTAATTTATTAGCTCTCATTTAGCCAGCACCTTCTATTAGTTCAAAGATTAGTCTCAAAACTAATTTAGCAGTTCATTTAACAAGTAAAAGAACTTTTAAAGATAGGTATTACTTCAAAGTTATTTTGTCTATCCAGCCGAAGTGCCAGCATATTCTATTCCACACTGTTGGGGTTTTTCATCTGCTTGGTATGGGGTTGCAAATATAACATATTTAATGGAAAGAAATAGCTGTGATAAGTGGACTGGGAATTCTAGTGGAAAAAGGCTTTTTCCAGACCTGTGAAATTCCCTATCTATTCGCTTGACATCTTGATTCTGTAATGTGTGAGAATCATTATGTAGACTCACATATTAGCTCTCATTCCAGTTTGGGGATGAGAGTTAATGCTCGGAGCATGAATTTCCCCAAAAGATCACCTACAGCCATTTTTACTCCTGGCTTTATTCTCAAGAATAATGGAATACAAAATTCTTATTCCTTTCCAAGCAATGCTAGCTGCTATCAAAGTTTACTAATTTGCCATGCCTGAAGAGTAGCAGAGAGTATTTATGTTTACAAAAGGTAAAATGTGACATGTTATGTGACAAATGAGTTGTCCTGAGAGAAACTGTCGGCCTTGACAAAAGCTCTCTTCTGCTGCTATCCATCTTGGAATAGATATTTTCTTTGTAATACATGCAGAAAATTTTCTGGTGGGGCAAACTGCACAAATGTTCCTGCAAATGAGAGGAAGCACTGGCTCATGGAGTCTAATTCAAGCGTGATTCTTAGGTTTGATTCAGACTGGTGAGGAATTGTTTGCTAATCTGGAAGAAGAAACTGGTTTGATTTTGGTTAAAAAATAGAATTTTGTAATTTTAGACTAAGAGGGAAACCTATACAGTAGAATTTATATGGATTTCAAATCTGCTCAGTTGTCTACAAAAAAAAGTTTGTTGAGTGGTGCCTCAGGGATTTGTCTAAAGGAGATGAAGAGGATTCAGGAAGGTGGTATTCTCTGAAAAGTTGCATTTTGGAAAGCTGGAAATTCTCACCTAAGTAGGAACAGATGAAATTCACTCCAGGATACTTTTTAAAACTGTTGAAACAAACAGAATTATAAATTATTTATGATTTTTGAGAACGCATAAAAGGACACATAATGACAAATTACACCAACGCAGTGGGAAACCTGGGAGCATAGTAAGAGGCCATTATAACTACCAGAAAATTTTTTAAAAAGAAAAATCGACAAGAATAGAAAGAATATGTAGCTATGTATAAATGTAAAAGCACAGTATGTGTGAAAAAGAACAGAAAAACACAAAAAAGTTTGTGACTTCTAAAGCCAAATTAAACCTCTACTAGAAAGGGAAGGAAAGTTAAATCAACTATTTAAAAAAAGGATGAGCATTTAGTCCATTAGGGACAACCTAAATACCCTTTTTTTTTTTTCTTCAAGCTTCACAGAAGAGGGATGATCACTGAATTAAA
The DNA here is from genome assembly GCA_013400655.1 of Mystacornis crossleyi. Lineage (NCBI taxonomy): Eukaryota > Metazoa > Chordata > Aves > Passeriformes > Timaliidae > Mystacornis > Mystacornis crossleyi. The sequence goes on from VYZQ01037260.1 coordinate 27,527, forward strand.
CAGTCAATTAAAAATAAATAAATTATACTAAGGTTTACCTCTACCAATAAAAATTTGCCGCTAATACACAGTTTTGAAACAGTTTTCTTAAAAAAGCAATATAATGAGCTTCACGATAAAAAAAGAGAAACACCTGCTTTAACAAGACATTTTAAAAGCAAAGCAGAAGATATCGGCCTCATTTGAAGTGTTGTGAAGTACTGTAGGGCTGGTTAGGTTGTTCAGAAAAATGCTAACAGGCTTCCATCATCAAACAAGAAATAGAACAATTGCTGTTCCATAGGGACCTGTCTTGCTTTTGGTATTATTCAGTCATTTCAATTGATGAAGCAATATATAAAATTTTGTTATTAAATTACTGGATTGTATCAACTGGAGATAGCTTAATCACTTCCAAAAATGGTATTAAAACTTGAAATTATTTTTATGAATTAGCAAAATTACCTGAAAGAGGAGCAAATTCAATCAGGGCATATAGGTAAGAGTACTGGAGTAGCAAGAAACTACTGCACAGTTACAGCACTTTCTGGCTGTGCAGCAATTCTGTAAAACGGTCTGAGATTAAAGTGGATCACAAAACTGGGAAGGCGGAGAAGGAGTCATAAGGAAAAGTGTTGAATAATGGCAACCTGACGTAATCCATCCACTTGTCCTCAAAATAATTAAGGCCTTGGCTCACGTACCAAGTCCAGTTTGAGACTTCAGATACCATGAGGATCAACTGGAAAGACTCTCAGAGGACTGCTGGGGCAATGAGGACTGTCAGAACACTTTGGGCACATGATCAGGGAAGATTTCTATGGGGTTGGCCTCCCTACCAGAGGTTGTCTCTAATATTTTCAGGAGAGACTGTGTCCATTCCTATTGTTGGGTTGCTGCTTCGTACTGCTCATCTTTTTCATGTGAAATGTCCTCCACTTTTAAACTGGCTTATAGCACTTGTACACATTTTCTGCAGTTCTCCATGGTGGGTTTTTGCTTCTTTGCCATTGAGTTGGTAGGGTATGGTTTCAGGTTTTCTTTCCAGCCAGCATTATGCGTTGCCGTGAGAGTGCCAGTAACTGTAGATGACTGGTATTTTCGAGTTGGCCATTGTCTTGGTTTGAAAGACAGGTGTCTGTTGAGGGAGNTGACTCATTGACAGGCACATTAACAGATCATAGCCCAAAGGGAGGAGGCAGGGAACATTGCTAAAAAAATGGTAATAGAATACCAGGCAACCCAGGACAGCCATCTAAAGGAAGGCTATGGAGTACTTCAGTTTGGAGCATATGCCTACAGCCAAACACTTGACAATAATAAATTTCAGCATTGGAATTTTTATTGGATGATTTTATTTTGCAAACTGTTGGAGGCCTTGAAGTGACTTGAGTGTTCTTACAGATACCCCATCCTGCAGAAGGTATACGGGTGCTGTGAGACACTTGTCCAGCGGTCATGCAGGGTAGATCCTAGGACAGTGTGTGCCACAGGTGGTGGGAGAACCTTCCCAAGCCACAGCCGGCCACGGCTGCACACTGAGCAGTTCCATCACTTCTGCATTGCTCTGTTTCCCAGGGAGCAAAATTCTGCCCAGCCTTGAGAGGAACAAGATTGCCGTAATGACTGAGTGGCCTGTGTGTCCCTGTGCCACAGGCTGCGCTGTGGTTTGCTTTGCTTCAGGCTGATCACGAAATCAAAGCAATTGACTGGATGTGCAAAGTGATTAGCACTGAATACTGTGTTTTAAATTGAGTGAGCCATCAGGACACAATCACCAGCCAGAGGGAATTCGAGAAGCAAATTGTCTCTTCCATGAGCAAAGGGCTACTGCAGACTGTGGAGAAGATTAAATACTTCCACTGGTGGAGGCAGAAAGGCCCTGAAAGTACAGGAGTGACCAGGTAGCCTTGGTGGATGGCTTTCTGTGAGCAGGAGGGAATGGAAAATATCAGTAGGTAGTCAAACCTGGAAGAAAGGAGGAGAGTCCAGTATGAGTCTCTCATAGCTGTTTCTGGCAAATATTGTTATTAATGCAGTAAACAAAGGCGTTAGACGCTACATTTATAAAGTGAATAAAAGTAGCAGCTCACCAGGATTGCAGGCTGGGAGGTCATTCTGATGAATTAAAGGGGGGAAAAATGGTTTTGATGAATTGAAGGGGGAAAAAAGTGGAAAATACTACATTCAGGAAGGAATTAAATAAACAAATGGAATGAAAATGAATAAATTTAAAAATACCTTTATAAGCAGCAGTTTGGGACTTAATAATCTGTGGATTACAGCTGGGCTGCAAACAGAATATGAATCAAATTGTGACACTGCTGCATAAAAGGCAAAGATGACCCTGGAAGATGCTGACAGCAGTTGTGTTTGTATGGCGAGGTAGATAATCATTGCTCCAGGCTAAGCTATGCTGAAGCCTGAGCTTGATGCTGTGTCTGGTCGATGGGGCCACACTTTAGGAACAACACAGACAATTTTTAAAGAGTCCAGGAGAGAAAAAAGCAGATGGTTTTTAACCTGTGAGGAAAAAATTCAAGCATTTGGGTAAGTTTCATATGCAGATTACCAGAAGGAGTGTGGTAACTGTGTCTGTGCAAGGGGTGCTGCAATGAGCTGTTCTCAAAGGCCGGCAGTGATGGGTGATGTTGCTGTCTTTGGCGGCAAGCGTGGCTTACATGGGCAGACAGACGAACCTCCCAAAGCGTCTGGAGGCCCCTTCTAGTGCATCTCAGGGGAATTACATCATCTTTGTCTTAGAAATTTGTTTAGAACATTCTGGAGAGTTGCTAGGGATGGCCTAATTGTGCATCCTCCCTCTGAACAGGGAAATAATACATTAAAGAGTTAAATATCCTCCTGAAGCCCCCTTTGTCAGTCCTGCAAAGGTAGGTGGCCTAGTTAAGATAGAAGCAAGGATAATACAGAGGGAGAGGAGGACTGGAGTGGGTGGGTGATTAGGAAGGCAGCATGAGGGCTGAAGAAGGCCCTGGTGAGATCTTGTCTGAAATATGTGTGCTTCCAGTCACCTGTTTCCAAAGTAATGGACTCAAGGGGCTGGTGAAGAGAGAGACTCTTAGGAGACTTGCATTCAGTGGGCAGGAGAGATGACCAGTCCCTGTGTGTGACCAAAGGCTATGAGGAGGGAAAAGTCTCATGGTGGTGAAGGTCAGGTGAGGAGCAGGATATGCCAAGCAAATTGGTGTTAAGTGGACAGCAAGATGGGAGTCCCCATCTGCCCACCTGAGGTTTTGCAACAAGGTGTTGAAACAGCAGTAAAACTGTCCCGTTGATAATCAACTACAGTCAGTTCTGCAGTCATGACACCTTGGTTTCATGTACTCGCTCAGCTATTGTTACCAACCAAAACCCAGCAAAACCCACAAATGCTCCCTATAATTCCTTTAAAAGGAACAACAGAGTATGATGTCAAGTCCTTGAGATTCACAGCACTGGACTATACTGAAACATGCAGTTTCTTCAGTAACAAGAACTGGTATTTGCCTCATATCTCTGATTCACTCACTCAATTACATCTCTGGATAAAAGAACTGAAGAATATTTAAGGCATGTTGGAATAAAGCTATTATTAGATTAACATTATCAGATGCCCTGAAATCTGTGCTTTGCATGTTCATCATGTTAAAATTCAGAAATAAATGCCTCCTTGATGTGGAGAGGAAATCACTTTACGATGTAAGCTGTAAATGCTCTCCCCCACTGACCTTCTGTTGCACTCATGGTTTGCTCCTCCAGTTGGAGCTGCAGACACTCACTCTTCTGTTGTAGCCATGACAAGTATTTGATAACAAAAGCCCTGCTGGTTTTAAACGAGTCATCCTCATTTTCTCCTATCTAGACCTCCTCAGAACTTGTCTCCTTTCTATAACTCAGACCTATACAAATCTCAGTGAATGCCACTGTAGTAGCCCTACAAAAAGCCTTTTTAGCATTTTACTGTGATTCAGTCAGTAGAACTGTCACTATGTAGAAATCACATCTGCTAATGAAATTGGCTGTTTACCTGTTGCTAAGTGCCCTCCAGCATAGGGAAAGGTTTTACAGTATGTAAAACCCCAAACCCACACCTCAGCTGCAGACACACCACAGTTGCTTCTGAAGCAGCTTTTCTCATCTTGCTAAGCCTCTTGGATGAATACAGAAAGGAAGAAGGTGATGCCACTGTGAGTGTGAAAAACCACTGAATCACAGAATTTCATTATTGGAGAGATGCTGTCAGCTGCACTGCAACATTTCCCACTGCCCTGGAAGAATTAGCAAGAAGAGAAATGCATTTGAGCACGCACCCACGGTATTAGTGAAGTTTTTTTTCCTGGTACTCTTAGGTATTTCACGGTACAAAAGGATCCTAATAGCTCATTCATGTGTGCTCTGTGTCATTATCAATAGATCTGTCTTGCAATACCTCTCATTGCAAGGAAGTACCAGACTTCCAAAACCTCTTTTTCACAATGGCAAAACCAGCTAAAATGTTGCTTTGTTTAAAACCAGTTAGACTGAAATAGGAAAAATAGGATGTTTAAAGTATCGCTGTCTTTGTGGGTAGGTGCTGCCCTCCTCTCCCTCCTTTCCCTGCCTTCTCTCCCATCCTCAAGCCAGTACCACAGAGAGGCGCTCCTTCCCCCCAGCTCCGTGTGGGCAGTTACCCTCACCCCAGGCCAGGCAGAGGGACCCCCGCAGGCAGCCCCTCACACCAGCAGTCTGGGAGTGATGGAAAGGGACCACACGAAATGAATGTTGACTTCTTGGTGCCACAGAAGTCCCAAAGCACGGGACAGGAATCCCTTTGCCCGTGGTCTCCCCGCAGTGATGGCAGCATTTGCAGAGCCAGATGCTGCTCAGGCAGGGATAGATCCCGAGGTGCTAAACGAGCTCGGACACCAGCCAGCACAGCGCTGCATCCAGCAGAGCCGGCGTGTCCCAGAATTTGGATGGCGGCTTAGGAGCAGCATTTCCCGGCCACGGACGTGGGGTTCTGCAACCGGAGCCCCGGGCAGTGCACACAGTCCCGGCTCTGCCTCAGGAAGGGCAGGACAGCGCCCTGAGAATACTCCCAGGAGCATCACAGCAAATAAGGTACAAGCCAACCATTTAGGATCTTTGTTTCCATGAGTTTTCTCATGGAAAATTCCCTGTAAGGCCAGTCTGGAGCAGCAGGGGCATCAGTGAATCCAGATGGCTTTGGGAAGCGAGGGGAAAAATACCTACCGGCACCGGGGAGGCTTTTTATCAGTAAAAGGGACTTTTTGCCCTTCAGAACAGGAGTCGGTGAGGGTGCAGCTTGGCTGAGCTCTGTGCTGCACATTAAACACATACTGCGGCAGTTCCTGCCCAGCTGCAAAGCACCAGCCCTGCCTGGATGCAAAGGGAGCCCAAGGAGTGCTCACTGGCCAGACCAGGGCAGCAGGGGCTTTGTTTGTTTTGCAGAAATAGCTGAGGCAAGTCTGTGTTTAAAATACATAAGCAGGTACACCAAGCTCTGTGGATGGTCTCTGGGTAAGGTTTCTGAGCCAAAGGCAGTGGTCTGCCATTCCATCTGGGATTCCCCAAGGGCAGATGTGCCTCTGTGCTCTAGCTGCACTGGGCACATTTTTGGGTGACCAAAAGCCCAGCTGAGTTGGTAGGAGCTGAAATACGTGCTTTTCTCTCCAGAAGGTGCTGGGTTTTGCTGTGCGCTGAACTGCTGCATGCTGCAAGAGGTGCAGCAGGGCAGCCAGGGCACCTGGCTTCTGGGCCGCTGTGCCTTGGCCCAGCATGCTCAACCCACAGGGACAGCAGCAGGCAAATTTTACTTCAAGATAGGGCAGCAAAGCTGTATTGCTGACAGGGCAGGACAGGGCCCACTGTGCTGCAGCTCATCAGGCCTGAGAAGCCAGCGAGCTCTTCCGGTTGTTGTTCCCTTCTCACTTTTATTATATTATGGACCATCTAAATTGTGATTACTGTAAAGAAAACTAAATGATCCTGTCCTCCCGGTGCCTCATTATGACATCTGTTAGAAATAAGCCAGGGACAGGTGGAGGAAGCTCCAGACATCTCAATCGCTTTCTAAAATTTGCATGAATTTCATTAGGAGTTGGAGTGCAGGGCTTTGGCCATGCACTGCTTTGCCTTCCTTGCTGGCTTGTGCCTGTGCCCAGGCAGATGTCACAAGAGTTGAGGAGCGAAAAGTCTCTGCATGGTTTGAAAACTCTCCCACTTGTTTGTTTTAAGTTTGTGTGCTGTGTTTAACCTCAAATCAGAGCTTTAGCAGAGACTCAGAGCAGGAGCATCTCTCTCTGCTCCCTTTCTTCCTACTGCCATGCTTTCCATCCCTCCACCCTCGTGGCTTGTCTGGCACCTTCTGCTGGACACAGGGTGGAATGTGAGAACATTGCAGTGACAGCCACCCCTGTTCCATCATGGCCACATCACCTGAGCCCCACATGCAGGTACCTGAGGGAGCAAGCCCCAGTGGGGGCTTGGTGGGCCCTGGATGAGGGGAGCAGGACTGGCAGTGATCTCCTCCAGGACTGCTGTCTGGTGCCTTGTACAGTGTCTGCCCTGGCCCTGAGGGTTGGTTCAATAGCTCTTCTCCTGTGGTTTAGGGCTTTTTTAATGATTGAATCATTGTGTATGTCCATCATCTGGACAATCTGTTCTGGGAAGAAGTAATAGCCCTCTTTACCCAGAGCAGCCAGCTGTACCTAAAGTCAGACTCAGCAGGAGTGTGAGTGACACTTGGCTGTTCAAAGCCACAAAAGGAGGCACTATTTTTGGGAACACATTTGTTTCCTCCAGTATCTCCATCTGGCAGAGGCAGAAGAGTTGATGTCTGAAGACCTGTGGTCCAGGTGACAGGAGAGCTCCCCTAGCCAGGGAGACGGGGCAGGTCTTGCTCTGGCAGTGGGGGTAGGCAGCCTGGGAGATAAGATGGGCATAAGCTGTGACCTCACAGATTTTTGTTTTAAACCCACCCCTGAGAGGGGTCTCTGACCTCTCAGCCCCTTCCTGAGAGCAAGAAATCCATGATGCAGCAGCTGAACAGGAGCTCTGGCCAGGTGGGATATGTGGTGGAGCATTGGATGAGTCAGGCATGAAGCTATTTCCCATTCATACCTGTGTAGCTGCTGACAAACCTTCAGTTAAATCTAAGCAACACCTGAGCAAAATGTGGGCGGAATCACAGCTTTGATGGTCTTCGGAAGCACTTTTCTTGCAAGGAAATCACCATTTTCCCAGCTGCTGGTAGGAGTTGACAGGAAAAGCAGGAATAACCCCCTGTCCTGTTGCATCAAGGAGTGGGAGGCAAATTTCACAGGGATCAAAGATATGAAATGGGTAAAATTCAGCAAGGTAGATCTTACCTGCTGTCAGAAATCACCAGGCTGGCATTTGCCCTCACAAGGAACTGAGAAAAACCCAACACAAAATGAAGACATTTGCCAAACAGGTGCTTTCAATTAAGAAATCATATAGTAAAGATAACCATGAGAAACTGTCTTGTGGTGAGCCTCCTTCCTTGGGTTCTCTGCTGGAAATCTGTCTTTGTACAGGCTGTCCTAGGATGCAGCTCTCTGCAGAGCTGGCAGCCTCGACTGATGAGCAGTTATCACTGGAGGATCCAGGAGTGATTGCACAGGGTGCCCTGGTCTGCAATGAGCCTCTCCAAAGAGGTCTCCAGGTTTAAATTCAAGCACTTGGCACTTGAAGTAATGTCATGATAATGCTCTGTGAAGCTGATGAAAATCTCTTTCAAGTCAAGTGTTGGCTATGATGCAAGAAAAGGTTGTCTTGGAGGGTTTCATCTATTGTCATGGGCTCTAGTGAAAGAAGGACAAAGCAGAGGTGCTGGCACCTGTGTGTGCATGAGCATTCATTTTGGGCTTAGAGAGGACAAGGGGATTTGCAAACACAGTCACACTACCAAAGGGATCCAATCACTCCTTCCCAGATCGGAAGGCAGCCCCACCGCCAGTGGATCGGCTGCCGGAGCAGTGCTGGGATGGTGGCTGGGGGTGTGTGGTCAGAGAGTGGTGGCAGTGGGCACCATGGCAGGGATGTGGGAAAAGGGGTAGAGGAACAAGCACGGCACAGAACAGCAAAGTTGTGAGAATATTAATGGGGTAAAACTGATGAGTTGTCACTGACCTAAAACCAGTAGCAGGGAAGCTGCTGTAACATGGGGTCCTTCTCCTTCAGCCTGGTTTCCAGTCAGGTATGTGTTCCTCCTTGTACTAGTTTGAAAGCAA
>VYZQ01037261.1:3480-16555 GCA_013400655.1 Mystacornis crossleyi
CACATTTGCACACACACGTACACTCACACACACCGGACAGCTAGCAAACAGTCTGACAATGAATGAGCAGAAAGGGTCTTCACATGGGGTTCTACAGGAGAGATTTAATTCATCTGCACTCATGCAAGGTTCCAAAGATAATCCAGTGAGAACAATGGGGGTCCAGGGTAGGCGAACCAACTGAGCAACTCTGAGGGAGTATCAGGTAACAAGGGGTGTAGTGGCCAATGGAGCCAACCAGGGAAGCAGAACTGGGATACATTAACAGAACAGAACAGAGCATTCTGGGGGAAGCTTTTTCAGTCACCATAAGCTGGGAAGGAACCTAGGACTTATCCTTTTGTTCCTCGTCCAGTAGTCCCACTGGCCTCCACAGAGAAGGATGCTCAGGTGACATCTGAAAGCAGGAGGCTGGGAATAGAACTGAATGAGCCCCAAGACAGCTGAGCTCAGAGCAGGTGGAGTGAGAGCATTTTTGGATGTCTGGGAAAAGTCTTGCCCAGGCCATCCTGAGCTAGAGGATGCCCCCACTGCTGACATCAACCCTGAGAGGAACTTAATGAAGAGTTTGGGGGCTGGCAATGGACAATAACCCAAATGCTATCCCAAGTGGAAACCGTGAGTTCTTGAAAAAAAATTGTTTCACAGGGGTCAAACATTGTTTTAATGTTTGAACATGGCGTAATCATAGTGTCCAATTTCAGTCAGTGAGACAAAGGCAGGAGGGGAGAAGCCTGTATTGTGAATAACAGATTGCAGTCAGGCTTTCGGCATGATTTACCATAGCCTCTGTATTTCTGTTTACTGTTATATACATTTTTTGCATGTTAGTCTGAAAAGGAATTAATAGTATTTCTGTTCATTGTGACTGCTGCCTTTCTTTATCACCACAGTTGCCTGTGAATAATTCATACAGTCTAATGTACTTCTTTTTAATCCTGTAACACCAGGACATTTAATTTAAGTACAAAATAAGAAAGAAGATTCCTTTTATCAGATCAGTGAATTAGCTCTGAATGGAAAATTATCTTACTGGTTAGTGGATTGTCACTGTCACTACCCTCTTACAAAGAAATAACAAATGGCTTTTTGTTGCTGATATTGGAGATTTTAGGATTTGGGGGACATATTTTTTTCATCTGGGCTACTCTGTAATAATTTCTAACGAATAATTCAAATGTCATGGGAAACCAAAGCTGCTAGAGACTCCCTCTCTCATTATTAATTGTAGATTTTCTCTTCTATAAGTATTGCTGCACCGGAAGTTCATACTGAAAAAATCTAATGAGTGTGACTTAGAGCATTTTTAATTCTCCATCGTCTGCCAAAGGTACAATGAAATTGCCTTGGGTTATGTGCACAGACCTTCCCGTGAGACATAAAACTAAAAAGATTTCTTCTCTTTCTCAGGGGGATTTTATTTTACTTCCAACATGAATAGCAACACCAGGGATTTTCCTTCTTCCTCTGTAAAAGCTAACTTAACTTTCTTCATATGATTGCACGATGATTAACTTCAGCAATAAAAGAGCATTAATCCCAGAACATGAATAGGACACTTTGATGTTTCTCATGGCCAAATGTACCACCCACTCATTTAAATATCACAGAAAAAGCATCTACTTTCAGGAACATTTGGAATTTTTTTTTCTGTGTTATTATTACAGGTATACTATAAGTACTTAATGAGCTTTAAGCTTAATTTATTTTACTTTGTGTAAATAACTCCAGGCCTTTTGTTTCATAATCCCAGTCAAGTATTTATACCTGAAAGAAATTCCAGAAAAGTGTCCCACTCCTCACACTGGGAGAGGGAACTGTTCTTCACAAGCTATAAATTGCCTTAATGTAATGCAATTTTGCACCAGCTGAGGAACGGATATAAAATAAATCTGGGTTTGTCTGACAGTTGAACTCAACTTTTCCATTAGCATTAACGGAATGACTAAATTTTTAACAGTGGTGTTACATCTATACTGAAATACACAAAGGAATACTGGAATGAGGTTAGATGAAATCCCACCCTTTTCTCTATATTTAAGTGACAGGAGAATGAAAATTGTGGCCATAGTCATGGTTGTTATATCCCTGTCAGTTAGATCTGTGAGGGCTTGATACTGAGATACCAGCTGAATCTTAGTTCATGCAGCAGTGGCTTATGGGCTACGAAGCTTATAAGGCCAAAAGATTTCAGGTTTGTATTTGGTGGCTCATCCTGGAACATAATATTATATACAAGAAGTAAATGTGTGCAGCCAAACCACAATGCACAGTTTATCTCAGAGAATATAACAGAGATAAGTTGTACCAAAATAAGGCTGCATAAAGTTTTGAATGCCCCACAGCAGGGAGCCGCAGCCATACTCCAGTGTCAACTATTGTGAGAACAACAATAAGGCTAGAATAGGGTAGACTATTAGATTTAGGTCATAACTAAAGTAGTACTGAAATAAGCCTTCTCTATAAATCATCTTATACACTAAACATTTTATACAAATATAGTGATCTTCAAAACTGTATTTGTTCAGAACTCGTCTCAGCATTAGAAGCAGTTCTTAGCACTGTACCCTGAAATATTTTGAATAGAATGTTTAAACATAATAATATTTTAAGATCCCCAACTAAGCAAAAACATTGTGACATTTTAAAAATATTTGTTATATATATAAATAAAAATGCTATAAGACTCTATTACTGCCTTATTGGCATCAGCTGAAGTCAACAAAGTTAAACTGTTCGTAAATGATAAAACCAGGGTCAAGAATCCTGCCTCCAGGCCTGCTGCTCTAATAGAGCTGTGAGAGTGTATTATAACTGACTAATTTACAGAAAGATGCAACAGGCTTGACTCATTTTCACTGTGTACTGTTATTATGTGTGCCAGGAAATTACAGCTTCCATGAACTAGAAATACTGCTTGTATTATGCATGAAGGAAGGGATGCAGGAAAAGGATTGTTTAGGTGAGCTGTAAGACGACATGATCATAGTCTTTGCTGAAACTATCGGACACATATTTGTTTTATATACTAATTAGTTGTTTTGAAATTTTCAGAAATTTTTATGGTTACCAGGACAGGTCAAACTTTTGCACATTATCTTTTAGACAGAATTTGCACAATAAGCCCACAGGGAGGTGAATGACTGGCCTGCCACAGGCTATTGTGCAAGATATCCATTTAAATGGCTGGAGCTAAGAATGTGATCCATCGTCTTAATTCACTGTCCCTAGACACAATGAAGTTTATGGGCCTCAGTGAGCACTCTGCAATTTACCTACCAGCCATTATGGATACTCATATCTTCAGCAGCTGCCTGCTGGGACACTCAAAGGCATCCAGCATCTTTCACGTGACTGTGTCCTACAGTGCAAGTCCTGCCTTATGGAGGTGTAATGTGACATGACAGGGTGTGATACCCTCAAGGTCAACTGCTTGGCATTTACAGCCAAGTTTTCCAAAGGAGATATAGGAACCTTGAAACACAAGTCCAGTTTATTAATTCAGCTGCAAAATTCCACTGAGATTTGAATTACAAAATGTGATTTGTAGAATGTTCTGGATAGCAAAGTAGGTCATGGAGAAAGGTATTATAATGAGCCACCCTCCATCTGTCCCGGTCTCTGTTAGGAGTTAGAAGGACAGCAGACCAGAAACAAACTGGCTATGCTGTAACTCTGTTACAGGATATTCATCTGTGGAGGGTTGGATGCCAGGACATTTGAAATTTATGCCATTGAATGAAACTAGAAAAAGTTTTGGGAGAAGAAACTTGAGGTCTTTTATTGTAATTGTCAATTGCTCATTTGTTCTGAGCCTGAAGTAATGTTTAATATTTCAAGAAGCATTTTGACAAAATAAATTAGAGCACCATGCTGTTATCACTGCTAACATCAGCTGATGCCAGAAAGTAATATGATCTTAAGCAGCATTTGTTGAAGACTTCTGAAATATTCTAAGGTCTATTGAAAACTGCCGTGTGCACTCACAATATGCTATTAAAGTGCTTATTAAAAGGTTAGATATGTCTAAAAAAATAAAGATTCGTCATTGTCACAAAATCTATGGCTGATACCACAGCCACAAAAAATCAGTCATACTCTATGTCCAGGTGACAGAAATTATAAGAGACAGACATAGACTGGAGGGGGAAATAATGGTGGATTGACAGCATTAGAAATAACAGATAAAGGTTAATGCCTCTAAGATATTGCTCTCTTTCCAAACATTGCTTGATAGTCAAGTCTTTCTCCAGATTAATAAAGAAGTGATTATAAGAAGTGTCTGGAAACATGCTGAAATGAAATGTAAATGGTCTATTGAAACTAATCAGGACTCATTAACACACACCCCAACATGCCCAAAATAACAAAGAAAAGTTCTGACACGGGGAAGAACATGCAGATAAAAATGCACTTTTGTGGATGCTGAAAGCTTGGTCAGAGAGAAGTTTTCCAGCTCAGGCTGCAGCCAGTGCTTGTGGCTCATTTTCTCACAGAAAGAAAAATCAGAGAAAATCAGTGAAAGAATGCAAACAAACTTTGCACCTGTTGTTCTTCATGTTACTGACTGAAAAGTATTTTGAAATGGGTGTCAGTAGTGCTCTGCCAATGATCTTAGGAGGTGGTTGGTCAAGGAACCAATAACCATATCCCTTTTGAGCAAACCTGGTTATAAATACGAGTTTGTTGTAATAATAAACGGCCTTTTCTCATCCTGGAGTTATGTCGTGCCTTTTTTGACCGTCCCTGACTGTAACAGCGACACACTTTTTTTCTCTTAGTGGCAAGAGGATGAGTCACTTCTGAAGACCATTTAATACAATAGAATATTATCACTAACTTTGCATGCATATGATAAGGCCCTAAGTTATCTTTGCTAGAAATCATCAAATAAAAGTTACTTAACACTCCAAAAAACTTGGTACAGATAGCTGTCCTCTGTAGAAGATGGAAATTCTTCTGAACTTCTGCAACATTAACTGTCCTTTCAAAACTAGGGTCACAGAGACAAGCACAAGAATCAGTGTTAGAGTGCTTTGTTTGAAAAATCTAGAGGTGCATGTAGACTCTCAAGGGATACAGTCAATCTGCAGATGAGCATAGGCAATCAACTTTTCCATCTTCAAAGGCTCAAAATAAAATTAATTTTGAAAATAATTTCAAAATCATCAGGGGCACTGTAGCCCTACACTAGACATTTGAGAAGCAGCTTTTTCTTTGGTGTAGGTGAAATGATTCATGTAAAACCTTGCAAAAAATCCCTAGAAATGTTAATAGGTTGCAGGAGTATCCCAAGCCAGCCACAGAGGGTTATGGGTAGGTGAAATTTTTGATCTCCTCTGAGCAAAACTATGAGTACTATGCTAATGTTCTTACTGTTCATGACTACATTTGTGATTCATCTGCCATTAAATAAATGGCTAAAATCCTTTACTGCTTTCCAGATGAACCAGTTCCAAGATTCTGTAAAAAAAAAGACCTCCCAGAGTATCATCGATGTTTCCAGAGAGTCTCAGATCCAGGACAGAGTTAGAAAGAAGGCACAGGTGTTACATGAGCTAGCAATAACCTGCCTGTGCTTTGTTGCATGCTCATTTTTTAAACTCCCCTATGTTAGTGGGCACTTTTCTATGGGGCAGGTTAACANCTGAAAGAAACGTTGAAATCCTTTACTGCTTTCCAGATGAACCAGTTCCAAGATTCTGTAAAAAAAAAAGACCTCCCAGAGTATCATCGATGTTTCCAGAGAGTCTCAGATCCAGGACAGAGTTAGAAAGAAGGCACAGGTGTTACATGAGCTAGCAATAACCTGCCTGTGCTTTGTTGCATGCTCATTTTTTAAACTCCCCTATGTTAGTGGGCACTTTTCTATGGGGCAGGTTAACAGATCTTCGTCCCCTTCTTACACAACTGAGGTGCTCTGCCAAAAATAGCATTTAGTGTTCAGGTACAAAAGTTTAAAGCTCTGTCATGTTATAGTGCTTTGTGTTGTGTGGAAGAAAAGAAATGGAATTACACAGAAACTAAGAAATGTACCATTTTGTCTTCCTGTGTATTCATATACATGATATAAACCAGTTTTATTTATACCTACGCTCAAGTATTTTAGCACTTAGATATAAATCCTTTTAAGAGAATTAGGGAATTCTAATAGACATGATGTTCAGATATATTTTTGAAAAATGACAATGCGGTAGCCATTTAAGCTTATTTGTGTAAAATGTTATGACACTGAAACCATCTGCTTAGAAGTAAATCAGAGTGGAAATACATCTGCATGACTTTAAATCTACAGAATAAGGCTCCAAGAATTCAGGATCCATCCATCAGTAACTTGCATTGCTACCTAAAATGTCTTTAATATACAAAGACTTCTTAGATAATTTTTTTGGCACTAAGCCTGTCTTCAACACAATATATCATCTGCAAACAAGCAAATTACTTGGCTTCCAATGTGTCTCCTATAGAAGATTCATTCTAATTAAATTTAAAGGCAGACTGGGGTTTTTTAATTAGGATGAATTATAAAAATATTGCTGTTTATGGTAGTGTTCTTTATGCTTTACAGTGTAAAAATGCATTGTAATTTCTAAAATTACTTCAAACACTGGTAGCAAATTTTATTTATGCCTCTGCACTGCATTAAAACCATAAATGGTTGGTACTGTCACCAGAATGAGAAAACCATAAAACTAGTTAAATTAGAACATAGTAGAGTGTGAGTGTGTGTACGTGTATGCATCTGTGCACAAGAGAGAGAGATAGAGAGAGAAAGAGAGGGAGATACCAGGCAAAAGAGAGTAGCTGTATGTTAAAATTATTTTCTAAATTATTTTCTTGCGCAAATGGACTATGCCATATTACATTTATTAAAATGTATTTATGGAACATTAAACATAATACTCATTTCTGATAATTAAAATAAATGAAAAAATTGCTCAGGCTATTTATCAAGAACATTTCTCGTGCCTATATGGACGGTGAAATGAATTCTGGTCTCTTTCACACTGGTCAAATCCTATCAAAGCCAGGGAATCATTTGGTATTTGAACCTGGGTAATGAAAGATAAACATTTAATAGGGTCTTGTAACACTTCCTGTCAGTTTCTTATACCTAACCATTGCAGTTCACAGTGTTCCTCTTTGTGATTTTGTACTATAAAAAGATGCACCCATTTCAAGTTAAACAGGGCATGGTATATTCAAAGCAGATTATCATAGAATCACATTCTGACTGTGACCAAAGGAGGAAAAAAGGGAAAGGGACTAGACTTCATGGAAAGCAAAGCAAACTAAAAGCCCCATACTTTGGCAAAATCTATAAATGGGAAGGTCTTTTGGGGTCTTCCATGACACTTAGACTCTATAACAGAGCTTGAGGGAAAATGATTCTGTAGCCATTCCTTTTTCTGTCAAGGGAAATAATGTGAATTCCTGGTAAGAAGCCGCAGAATTGGAGGACAGTTCACTGAAGTGTCTGTGACACATTCCTCCAGAAGTATGCAGTAGTTTTGCCATGACAACTACAGAGGAATCGCATAGTCTGGATGTGCTGCACTACCCGTTCTTTCATTTATATCCTGCCTCTTTTGTTCTTATCTGTTTGTATTGGTTTGGCATGGCCTGGTTTTGGGTAGCAGGGGGGCCACAAAGATGGCTCCTGTGAGAAGCTGCTGAAGGCTTCCACCATGTCTGGCAGAGCCAATGGCTGATGGCTCTGAAGATGGACATGCTGCTGGCCAGAACTGGACCAGTGAGAGAGGCTGGTAACACCTCTGTGATGACATGTTTAAGAAGAAAATCAAAACAAAGTCACAAGATTTTGAAATCTAGTTAGAAAAGAGGAGGAGGTGAGAACATGTGAGAGAAAACAACACGGTGACACCAAGGTCAGGGGAGAAGGAGGGGGAGGAGGTGCGCCAGGCACTGGAGCCGAGGTTCCTCTGCAGGCCGTGGTGAAGACCATGGTGAAGCAGGTTGTCCCTCTGCAGCCCCTGGGTCCACGAGGGATGCAGAGATCCACCCACAGCCCGTGGGGGAGGTGCCCACGCCGGAGTGGATGTGGATGCCTGGAGGAGGCTGTGATCCAGTGGGAGACCCGGTGGAGAGACAGGACTCTTGCTTACAGTCTGGAACAGCATGACCTTGGAGGACTGCATCCCATGGAAAGAGACCCACGGTGCAGCAGTTTTGGGAGAACTGTGTGCCTGTGGGAGGGTCTCATGCTGCAGCAGGTGCAGTTTGGCTGCTGCTTGTGAGAGTGGATCCACACTGAAGAAGTTCATGGAGAACTGTTTCCCATGGGAGAGACCCCACAGCCTCACAGGGGAAGACTCCTCCCCCGGAGCAGCGGACGGAAATCTCGGTGATGAACTGACCACAAACCCCCATGCTCTGTCTCCCTGCGCTATTGGTGGGAAGAAGGGAGGGGCTGGGGGCTGGAAGGTGATTCTAAGGGTTTATTTTACTTCTCATTATCCTCCTCTGATTCTGTTAGTAATAAATTCACTTTGTAACTTAAGTTGAGCCTGTTTCACCCTTGAAGTGATTCTCATGGTCCTTATCTCACTCATGAAGCCTTCGTTAATTTTTTTTTCTTTTTCCCTCCTCTGCCCAGCTGTGGCTGCCCTCCGCTCCTAGACCAGGAGTGAGCAGCTCTCGTGGGTGCCTGGTGCTGGGCCGGTGTCAAACCATGACACTGTTAATCTCAATCTCAGAACACATTTTGCAAAGTTATCACTGCACAACACAGATTTATTCACTAATAACTTTTCCTGTAGCTTCATTTACTTCTTCTTATTTGAGCATCTTGGTTCTTGCTGCATTTTCAGCACTGCTTCCATACTTCCATACTTAACATCTCTTAAACAACAATGAAACAAATTCTGATTCCTGAGAGAGTGCACAGTTCTATCTTCGTAGTTTCTATATCAGAATTTAAAAAAAGAGGTTTCCTGTGCCCAAATTGCTAACAGTCAGAGTGTCATCTTGGTTTCCAGTCTAGGCAAATTGAGTACAAGTTGACTGTATGCTCCAACTAACTGTTGTTGCTGTTTATTGTCCAGTCATGAAGACATGTGGAGGCTGGGCCCTGGCAGGGAGCCAGCCAGGTGTTCCAGCAGTGCTGTTGGTGTGTTGTCATGCAATGGAGTCTGTATGTGCTGGGATGCTGCCTGGTCATCCCTGTGTCAAATGGCCCCACTGCCACCCATGAATCTTCCCAAGGCAGGTCCACATCCATGGTGTTCATGCTTTTGCTTGTCCAGTAAAAACCACTGGCACCACGATGTGAGTTGGTGGATCAGCATCCATGGGCTCTGTGTTGTTCTTTGGTGGGCCATCACACCTGGGATTCACACGATGGCTCAGCAGATGGATACGTAAGGGCCTATCACGAAGGTACACACAAAAAAAAGCAAGTGGATTGGGTGGCCCAAAGTCCAGACTGCAACTTTTGATTTTTTAGTTTGTTTATCCCTTTCTCAAGGCTTGGCTTTCATGTAATTTATTTTTGTTAACGCATCATCTTCTCAGAACCTCAAAAATGTTTCTGCTAATATAGCACTGTTAGATTACATAAGTCATTGTGGATTTCTTTAGGTCCAGGATTTATTATAGTGGAGACACTTGTCAGAGCAGAACAAACTGACTCCGCTTTGGCTCAGATTCCCTTTGCTTTTGTTCCTCAGAAATTCGTCTGAGCCCATTTAAGGCCACTTCTATTCCCCATTCCTTGTGACTTGTCTTTGTCACATTATCTCACAGAAAGGTGAGCATTTAATTATTACATGTAGTTGCCAGGTGGAAAATTGTTAATGAAAGTTCCTCTTTTGAATGATTTTTTGTGCAGTAGCACGAAGTATTTATGTTCCATGAAAAAAAAAATTAATTGAAAGGCAAAAGTAAGTAGTTTAAAGCATGCTTTCCTGCATGCTTAATTTAATTGGTTGAATCTTTATTTCAGCATATATAATGTCTAGAATGTATTGGTTAAATCAGAGAGAACTCAGGAAACTTCAGGAAGTGATGCTCAGAAATATTTCTATTACCATCAACAGAGTGAATAAATGCATCTTTGAAAACCCAGCTGATAATAATTTTTGTTCTTTGGCTTTTCAGAAACAGCCATGAAATCTTACTTCATATTTTTACGATTTAAAATACATTTATTTTTGTCTTTCAGCTTTTTTCCCCTGATTTCTAAGAATCTTTTCCTGTATAGAAGGAAAACAAAACTTTCTTTTGTCAGTCAACACAACCTTATATATTACTTTTAGAACTACGAAGTTAAAATAATGTTCACTGAGGAAAGAACCCCCACTCATTAGGAACCATAAAAGGATTTTGCTGAAGTGTGAGCTTCCATCATTCTGTCACTTTGAAATTGCTGCAGGTTCACAGCTGGACTACGACAACCCAAAGTGAATTGCTAAGTGAAAGGAGAAGGCAGGTGACAATTACACGAGAAGTCACTACAATTAACTGGTAAGGAAAAAATTACCAACTATAAAGCAACACTTATATTTAAAAAAAAAAGGAAAGATAAAGAAAGAAAGAAAGAAGGCAACAACTCTTCCCTCCCAAACTTTCCTTAATCCTTTGCTAAGTGATTATCTCCTAGTATTGGGAGAAAAAACAGAGATTCCTAAATCAGCTTCTAAATAAAATTAACCCACTACATCAAGGAAGCTGGAAGAGTATATCTGGAAGAATTGCCTTGACTTATTACTGAGGCTGAACTGTTTATGTAAAGGCGTGGTAAGTAAGCATAAGTGATGTCAGTTTGCACATCTAGCACTTTAAAGTCTGTATTCAGTAAATATATGGTACAACATAGTAAGAAATCTTATATTAATTGAGAGTGGTTATTTATACACACTCAAAAATTTATAACCCCCACAATTAGAAGCAAAGAGGTATCCTACCTTAAATGCATTGTCAGTTGTTAACAGAATTATTGAGGTTGGTTAAGACAATATTCATTATAAATATTAATGATAGGAACTTTTCAGACTGTATTTCCATATAACAACAAGTTTTATTTTGTCTATGTGACCGGGATATTAATCTGAAACAGGGTATATTTATATTCCATTTATTTTTGTTCCTATGTAATGTGCTCCCAGCGTGCTTTCGGAGCTGAAACAAATAATTTCTCTGTTGAGAGGACACTGTATTATTACTGCTGACTCGAGCATTAATCCAGGGGAGTTCCACCACTTTCTAGATTGCATGTTGGTAAAGTAAAAATACACAACCTCCCATTAATTTTCCCTATTCTGGTTTTACGCTGTGATCCTCATCTTTGTACTCATTTGCCAAGACCAGAGGACATGAGCACCAAGGCATGGCTCACCTGAAGATTAGGTAGCAAAAATTACTGTTTGGAAAACCTCAGATCAACCTTTGCATGATGCTGAATATAACATTCCATAAACGTTGTTTCCCATTTTAAAGGCTCTCAGGTATCTAGAGTTTTGTATCTCTGTCTCCCTGGATATGTCCTATGGTTGGCATGGCTGAGGAAATGGTGCTTAGCTAAGGACTAATGAAATCCAGAAGTTGGAAGTCTTTAGATGTTACTTGAGGGGCTGGATCCTCTATGGACTTTAGGAGCAAGTTTAACATACAGCTGGTGTTTCCAGAACACACCCTCTATACAGCTCTACTTGATATTTCCCCACTATGCAGCTCTATGTAGTTATCTTATACTCTGTACAAAAACACAGGATAAAATGGTATTTTCTCATAATTTTTTTCTTTTTCTCTCTCTGATTTTTCTTAGGTTCTCTGTTTCTATATGTGTCTTCTGAAAATGCAGATATACAAGGAATTTCTGAACATTTTTCTCATTATTTCATTGTATTTTATGCTTTGAATATAAAAATTAAATTATTATGCAAAGAAAATACAGGTATTCAAAATATTCAGATCCATTTAATGAATTCAAATTCCAAGGAACAGATTAGATGTAGAGATCCTTCAAGTTTCTTGTCCTAACTTAATCCTTATATTTATGGGTCTTTTTATCATCAGAAGTTACTGTAAACAGGAATAAAGCTAATATCTCTTTCTTCCTTGTGAATAAAGGAAGCTTTAAGAATACACTGCTTATTTATTAAAGAGTCTACAGAAAGAATGCTTGATAAGAAATGAACAATGTCTAATTTATTAAATTGGATTTTTAGTACTTCCTATAAATAATTCTGTTCTGGTCTTACTGTATGTGCAAGAATGTTAACATGGGATATGGAATAATTTATGACCTTATTCCTTTAAATACCACAGACGAATGTGGATATTTTCAACAGCTCGCCTCTTCTGCTGTGTATGTTTAACAAAGGCCACTGGCTTAACAAGGCAAAATTCCAGCATACACCTGCCTGTAAAACTGATCTGGTCCCCACTGTAGAGTCATCAATTCTCCAGCCTCTCAATATAAAACCACCTTAGTGAAGTAAAGGCATCTTTTCAATTCTTCAAGCTTAATATCATTAGATTTAACAATGACTTATAAATTACATAGTTTAATATTATTATACATAACTGCATTTAATGAGTAGAAATAACTTGTATGTTTGATGTATATATGCAAACATATATACATATATCCTTGTCCTCCATCTTTTAGATGTTCCTTTTCCTCGACTGTTATTTAGTAATGGGACGTGGCAACAGTAATTTATCATTATAGTTATGGAATGCTGAGCATAAGAAGTCTGAATTCTGGTTGTCTAGGTGCCACATGGCCTATTAGTAATGACTGTTTTTAATGAATTTTTTTGAAATTTCAGAATAAATAGGATGCTAAATAAAGACATTAATTTTTCACTTTCTAGTCAGGAAAGACAAAGAAAATGGAAAAAAGGATCCTTATTGCTTCATCTCAAACCAACAGACTATAACTACTGTTTAAAACATATGTATAACCAAACATAGAAACAGTCTAAACTACTCGCATGCAGAGAGACACTTGTCTTGAGGAAAAAAAGAAGAAAATAGCTCCAGAACCCTATGCTCCTATAAGCATATGGCTTTTGATTTTTTTCAACTTTTGCATATATATATATATATA